>VXBL01000841.1:350148-388083 GCA_013400195.1 Aramus guarauna | reverse complement strand
CGCCCCCGCCCCCCCCCCCACGAAGCATGCTTTTTACCTGATAATCAGGGATTCTTTTTAATGCAGCTGAAGAGTCCACCTGTCTCTCTGAAAAGCAGCCATAATCCTGTGGTCCAGATCGTATTTCAGAAAGACATCACTCCATCACATACATAATTTATTGTGACTGTAAAACATCTGCATGGGCTTATGAAAAGCTTTGCTCTTATCTAGGAGAGCTCAGGTCATCTGAAAGTGGAAAATTATGAAGTGATTTAATTTTTTTCCTTCCCACATTAATTGCTGCTCTCAGTGTAAGCCAAAGACAAGCCAACCAATTGAGCATTCCTTTGCTGTTTACTCTTTGGCACATTATCATTTTGCGCCTTGAGACTGTGTCAAACAAGAGAGAGAGGCACCACTGTCACTGTTAAAACCATGTCAGTCTTGCTTCAGTGATTTTTGAAGTAGTGTTTTTCCTAGAACTTGTACTCAGACCTCCACTTCAACATGCTTCCTGCCTGCCTTGTGGTTCACCTCCACTTGCACAGCAGTGCCTTCTACATAGATGTGACTGTGAAGTTGATTGTAGTTTGGCAACAGAGATGTCTGATATGAAAGAGGTGACATTTGCCAGCCATGGGCTCTAAAACTGCAAAGCTGAGCCAGCTATATCAGCTTAATTAATTGCATTCCTAGCTGTGTGAACTGGAAGACTGAGAGTCTCAAAACCAGTGTGTGGGAAGGAGGGAGGGTGAGGAGTAATTCCAGGAAAATTACTTACTTTTTTTTTTTTTCACACAGCTGGAGTAGGGATGGTTGGGTCTCTTCTTAGCAGTCTGGCTGAAGTTAGGCCACACATGCTAGCTCAGGGAGCTCAGCCACCCCTGTCCCTTTGAGCAGCAGTTTCCATTGCATCTCCTTCCATGTTATTTGGTTTAACAAGCTAAGAAAAGGTTGGGGTATCATCTCTGGGTGAAGTGTGGTCTCCTGCTCTGACTGGCCTCTCACATGCCAACAACGTGGAGCTGTAGAGGCAAGCTGAGGTCTGTGCTCTCATAGAGCATTGTAGTGAAAAGGTTTGTTGCTTTTCTTTGGAAACCATCCCCTCTTCCACACTGATGATTGCTCTTACCTATTTTACCCACTGCCAGCTCTGTGGGCACAGCCTGGCCCTCAGGCAAGCCCTGTGTATTTACATTATAATGTATAGGGAGCTTCACCTTTGTCTCTACACTTTTCTTCTCACCCTTATCTGTCACCTTGCTTGCCTCCAACTGTGTTTTTCCTGTAGTTCATCCATTTCTCTTGTGGACTGTTATTTTTGTTCCATTGCTCTTCATCCTCTCCCATTGCTGTAGGCTTACTACGGATCACGCTGCTGCCTTTCCCTCCTTCGACACTATTTGACCGTAGAAAACAGTGACTTCCAATCCATCTGCCAGTCTCGTCCTGACAAACACAAAGGGAAGTTCTCCGTTTGCAATCAGGATGCAAGTAACCCGGGTGGATTTGAGCACAGGGATTACAGCCAGAACAATAATGCCTTTGTAATGCTGTCGGGATTATTCCTCTCCCGTAGAGTAAAACCTGAAGAGCAATACCAAGTCTTCAAGCAAACAGAGTCTCCAGCTGTCAGTGCTTTTGCTTCCTCTGGAGGCAAACACATGCCTGTCCAAACACAATATGCCGGAAGACTGATACTTGGCATCTTTATAACTATTGACACATGCCATGTTTCTAAAACCCTTAAAAAGCAATGGAAAGATAGGGAAGGGAAAGGTAAGGCCATAAATGAAGAGTAGAGAGTTCATCCTCTGTTACAGGACAGATTCCTGATTAGTATCCCAGTTCTCAGTGCAGTCCAGCTTAGATTTTAGTGTGCTTTGGCAGATTGTTTGTAAGATGTCATACTTACCCTACGTGATGATGTTCTTGGAAATGCAGGTGAGAGAAATAATAAAGACTAAGAAACCAGTACCAAGAGAACTGCTCTGAAACATCCCAGACTCTTTGTGCCTTCCCATCAACAGCTTGCTGGAGACTTGTTTTCATGGGCAATTCTCAATCATTTCACCCTCAAACTCCTTTTCTGGGGTGCAGTCTTTAACTGAAATGGAAATACACTCTTCTGAGTTCAGGGCAGGCAATGCAGCCCCTGTTTGTTTGAATGGTATTCTCTTTTTTTTTTTTTTCCAAAATTTTCTCTACACGAGTGAAGCCAAAAAAAGAATTGACAGAACCCTTCCCCAAAAATGCTCATGCTTTTGCTCACATGCATGTTTTTTCATAGGGCTTTTAAGGAAAGAGGATTTTACACTTGCAGGCAGTACTGTATTTGGCATTGCATGCTGGAATTGGATCCTAATTAGCCAGCCCCAGGCTACTCACTCGCTCCAGAATCCCCCCCCAGTTTGGGGAGTGAAGCACAGCTCCCCTCTGAATCGCACAGATAGTTTTGACTTAGCTCTGTCTCTGGAAGCAGCAAGCGTGCACATTACATAATATAATCTTCGTGTCTTGGGGATTCAGGCCTGTCCTCTTTTGTGCTGCCAGATGGAAGAGGAACCACGCTCTCTCTGGAGAGATGTCCCTGCACATCTCGCTGCTCAGCCGTGCTGGAATTATGTGCTTCTCTCTGCAGCCGGGCACTGTTGTTCCCTGGCATTTGGCTCCAGAATAGCTAGCTCTTTAGTATGCAGTGGATGCTACGCAGGCACTGTGATCCCAAGATTAATTTGTCTAGAAAAGGAGATACACAAAGAACCTCCAGAATGAATTTGTGAGGAAGATGCATTCCAGATTCTCTGGGGCTTTGTTCCCAGCTGAAACCCAAACACAGGTGTCATGGACAGCCAGTTTTCTGGTTTGTGCTCTCACTCTATCCCATTTCATAGTTTTTTGTTTTTTTTAGCTGCTGCTGTTTTGTTGCTTGGTTCTGTAACATGGCCCCTGCCTGCATTGTTACTGCCTCTGTTAGTCAAGCCATTTCTTGCCCTGATCCCTGAAGTGCTCTCCAAAGTGATGAATCACACCTGCACTAGTGAGTCCCTTCTCACTAATGAGGCATCTGCTCCAAATTCTGAAGCGCTGAGTTGATTGAGGCAAGGAGCTACAACCCACCTGTAGACAGCAGTGTCACTACACTCCTCAGGAATAGCTCAAAAGACCCCAAGGAGGGTGAGAGCAGTGTTAGTCAGGCTAGACAGGAATCTTATTTGTGTGAACTTCCTCACAGCAATGCCTTGTCAGCACCAGCTGCAACTCCAGAAATGGCAGCTTATGTAGAAGCAGTGTTACATCCTGATGGAATTAACTTCCCTGGGACAGAGAGGTATTGAGAAATGTTCATTTCAACCTCCTGCAACCTCTGAACTTCCTGGCAGAAGGACCCCTGTAGCAGCCACAGCTCCAGCAATGCGGCTGCGGTAGGGAAATTGAGGGCTCATGTTCATCCAGCCATGAGTAGTGGTTCTGCACTGCTGATACCAAACAGGAACAGCATGTTTAAAAAAACCACAAACAAACCAAAACCCCCCAAAAGTACCTTGGCTGTAATTAGGAGCTGAAACGATGCTGCAGGTATGAGTGGGAAATTGCTGCTCGACAAATGGCCCCACCACAAACCCCTTCAACAGCCCGTTTAGCCAGCACAACAGCTGCTGCCAAGCATCCAATGCAGGAGAGGAACAGAGGGACCAGGCTCTCCTCTCTGCCATCCTGAGGATGGACGGAGGGCACCTCATGCAGGAATTGTGCATGGCTGCTGCGCATCTGGCGCTGATAGTACAGCTGAGGGGACAGAGCACACTGAGCCAGGGCCACAGCGTAATTCTCTTTCTGCGGCAGCTTTGCCCTGACCAGTAGCGTGACTGTAGCGGTGGGGGCATAGCAGCACAGGCTGCAGTGGGACCCCAGGCTGCAGAGAGAAGTTGCACTGGGGTTGTTGCAGAGGAGACTGTGTCATCACATAGTAACTGCTGTGCATGTGCCAGCAAGAGCAGAGCTAGCATGAGTAAGCTTATTATGCGATAATCACACCTTCATCTTTCTGGGTACATAAACTGCTGAGGTATCCAAGTCTGGGCACAATCACTGTCTGAAGATGAGCAAGAAGGAACCAGGTCCTTTCCTCACTGGGAACATATGTCTGATTTGACACCGTTATCTTTCACTGTTTTTAAACAGAACATCATTATTGAATCACCTGTTGCCACTTAATTACCTGTGTTTGATTACAAAGACGTTAAGTAATCAGCTTTTTAGGTACAAACTCCTTCATTTTTATATCCTTTTATGATGTGCCCTAACAAAGCCTCTATGTCCATTTCAAAGGCTGGATCAAAACTTCCCCCGTGGGCTATGTCAGAGAGGTAGTGGCTGAGCGCAGAGCCTTCTCTCCTGAACTTTGGGAAATCTGGGATTTGGATCACGGCTTTGAATCCTCTCGGTTATAACTGTAAGACCTGTAGGTGCTGACCTATTGAGCCGGTATCCACCGTGGTCCCGTTTCGGTAGGCTGAGCACCCTAGCCGGAGCGTTCAGGTGGGCTCCGGTCCCCGCAGCGTGCCAGCTCCCGGTGCCGGAGCGGAGGGACCTTCTGAGCGGTACGCGTGGGGGCAGGTGGGTCACCCCGCGGGGCAGGAGTGCTCGCCTTCCCGGCTCTGCCCTCGGAGGCACTGAGATTCTTCCCTGAGAGACGCGGGACCCTCGGGGGTCAGGCCTCACCCTTTGTCGCCTCCCGCGCCGCCGCCCCCGTCCTCCCCGTCCGCAGCGCCGCCGCCGGAGGCAATGCTTCCCACGGCTCCGGCCCGCCGCCGCACCGGGGGGCTGCGGGCCCTGCGGTTNCCAGCCCCCGCCGGAGCGCCCCTTCCGCGGCCTTTGTCTGCGCTGTCACATGGGCCGCGGTGCGGGATTTAAACGGGTCTCCGCAGGACATGCCGTGAGCGGCGCGCCGCAGCCCTGCCCGCAGCGGCAGCGCTCCGCCCGGCCGGGGATGCGGCTCTAGCGGCCCCGCGATGAGCGGCTCCTCCATGGCGAAGAGCGAGTCCCGCACTTCGCTGCTGAAGGCGGCGGGGAGCCGGAGGGCGGCGGGCGCCCAGCCCCGCGGCAGCCGCACCCGGGACGGCAGAGGACAAGGCGGGCAGGCGGGGAGGGAGCAGAGCGAGGAGCCGCTCCCCGGGGAGCCCAGTGCCCGCAGGCCGCTCTGTCACCCGGGCGCCCGGGAGGACGGAGCGAGGGGCGCAGGGAAGCTGTCACATGGACGGGGGGAGAGCCAGCTGGAGCCGGCGGAAGGAGGTCCAAGGAGAGGCAGCGGCAAGGAACCGGTGCGGACATCCAGGCATCACCACCACCTCCCGCCGCACGCCAGCCACGGTCACCCCCAGGACCAGCATCAGCTCTCAGACAGGGATGGGGAGGAGGCAGAGGAGGACTTTTTCTTCAGTCACAGGCAGAGGTCCAGTAGAGAGTCCCTAAAGCTCTCGGAAGGCGCTTCACCTCTGTCCAAATCCAGCAGCAAGTACTCCACCAAGTCCAGCGGCAGCGATCGGTCGGTGGAAGCGGACCCCCTTTTCCACCAGCTGCACCCCATGCTCAGCTCGGTCTTTGGCCAGGTAAGGGGCAAAGCGCCTCTCGCCCCCTCCCTCGCTCCCTGCCTGCCTGCCCTCCGCGCCCCCCTCCTCCTGCCCGCTGACGGACCTTCGGCTCCTCGTTCCGGAGCCCCCCGCGCCTCCGGGGCGCAGCTCGCAGCTGTAAATGCACTGCTTCCTGGCCGCCCCTGCCGAACTTCTCCCGGCGCTGCGGCACCGCCGGGGCGCTGCAGGGCCGGTACCGAGGAGGACTCCGCGCCGGGGAGGGGGCGCGGGTCGGAGCCGCCCGCAGCCCCCGGCCGCCCGCTCGCCCCGCCGGGCGCTGCGGAGGGCGCTCTCGGTGGTGCTGGCGGGGGAAGTGCCGGTGCTTTCCCTGTCGCCGGGGGAAGTTGTGGCTCTGCCTGCTGAGGGTGAGAGTCAGAGAAGCGAATTTTAAAAATGTATTTACTTATTAGATTCCATCTCTCTGGCTCCCCGCCTTGCTTTGCTGTATTTGTTTACATCTCCTTATGGTACATTTCTGTACAATCAGCATATGAATCATTTCTGATGGCAGAAGCTGTCAGGAGAAGGTAGTGGGGAGGATGACAAAAAAAATCCTGACCCAATTCCGAAGCCTTCCCAGTCACTATGTTAGGATGGAACAGATGCTTTCGGTGTTTGCAAGCTCTTTCGGTACAAAGCTGTCGCTTTTAGCTGCTTCTGGTAGTGAAATTACCCAACAGGGCTACCCTCTAAAAATGAAAAGGCAGAGGGAGACTGGCTCGAAATTTTCTTTTAGAGCCATTTAGGGATGTTACTGGGAGATGTAATCTCCAGGAAGATTAATGTAACTGCAATCTCCCAGAGGCACAATTATAGGTATAAGCCAGTAGCCTGGGCGGCTAAGTTCCAGCCCTGGAAGTGATCAATTAAACCAGAATTGTGATTTGTGGGGTTTGTTGTCATTGGGTTGGTTGGTTGGCTTGTTCTTCTTTTCTTTCTTTTTTTTTTTTTTTTTAAAGTGGGTTTGGGAGGCTTTGCAGGGTGCCCATTCAAATAAGATTATGGAGAGAATGAGAAGAATTTTTGTAATTGGGTGGAAGGAGGTGATACACCCGTATCTGTTTAATCTGATGTCAGGAAGCGTTGTCTACTTCTGTGCATCTTGACTCCAGAAGAAAATCAAAGCACATCTGTTCTCCTTAACAATTTTGCATCCTCACTGACAGTCTGCTATTTATGAATGTTGCGGTTGTGTTTAACTCAGAATCAGTATTACCCTCTCTGTGCCAATGGTGTACCAGAAGTCTAGAAGAAAATTTTGTAGTAGCAATAAGTAAGGGCCTGGTGAGCGGCTTGGTGCTCAACCAGGTTACAAAAAGCAATATCCAGCACCAGGCTTTGAAATGTTTGGGCTCAGCTCTGACTTGGGCTGTACCTGTAGTGAAGATGTAAGTGAGAACAGATTTTTAAGTCTGTGGAGTTGTATGTCCCCAAACTGTCAGAAATACAAACAAACCTATGCCAGGGCTCCCACTCACAGAAACCTGTCTGGTTTTGAACTCAATCCTTACCTGAACAGCTTCTTTCTTTTACCTGCTTTGCTGCTTGCATTCCAGTGTCATAAGACGCTTCTGAAAGCCGTAAACTTAGCAAAACTTAATTGTGTTCTGTTGAACACAGAAAGGAGAGGGATACAATTCTAGTTTCATCTTTTCAGTGGGTACATTGCACCAGTGCTTATAAACAAACACCAAATCTTTCTTTTAGAGCATAATATTATTCTCATTTCTCTCTGTATTCATCTCTCACTTGCTTTGATTGAAGTAATTATGAGAGAATGACCTTCTAGTGGAGATTTTAGGACTTTCTTTTTGGAGTGGGCTGTAGTAGGGCTGTACAGGGGATTTGTGGATACAAGAAAGGGAACTATAATGTAGGATACACAAAGAGATGGTTACAGGAGGAGATATGTTAACATTTTTTTTTTAGTGCTATCAAAATCCTGGGATGAATGAATGCCTAAGGATAAGAACCGTGGAAATTCTGTCATAGAACTGAATAATGGAAATTTTGTTTCTGTGAGTGAAGAAACAAATGCTAAGCATGGTGTAAAAATGTGAGCGATGTTCTGAGACAGGCAAGGACTTAAACCTGCAGGAGCCCAAGTTGCAGCCTGGGCTGAGGCAGGGTCCCAGGCGCCTAAGCGTCCAAGATTGCAGTATAAGGCTGCAGGTGCTGTAACACCAGTCTGTTCCACATTGTAATTAGAAGAGAGCAACAGCTCAGCAGACAATTTATTTAATACAAGAACTTCTCTCCAGCCCACACAGCCCACTGTGAAACAGTTAAAACAGTAATTTTGCAGTACATAGAAGGAGAGGAGCACAGTGATGCATATCTGCAGCAGCAGAGCACTATGGTCCAGCAGCACCAGTATATCTTGTCCCAGCTCTACAGATGTGGAACATCACCCTGTTGTTCCACGGTGGTGCAGTGATGTGGCCGCAGATGCAGACACTACAGTGGTACAATCAGATACGCAGAAAAGATTGCAGGGATGACTTCACAGAGGATGTCATTATTGCAGTAACAGCAAAAAGGAGCAGCCCAGGACTACGGGGTTGTGTCTGAGTGAGACAGATTTGTAGCTGTGCAGAAAAAAAGACAGAGTGAAGGCAGAAGTGCCGTGTTTATATAACCAGCACAGCAATATAGTGCACTGTGGGTGGGTACTCCAGGAGAATGCTAAGATACTGCCAGGATACAGGATGCAGTGATATTTTATTAATTAGGCTCATGCTATATTGGTGCACTGATGTTCTAATATAATAAAACAGTAATACTCTTTTAGGGCATTTTACCATTTTGTAATTGAGTGGTACACAAAGTGGTACACAAATTAACAAATGTAGGGTAGTGTAATGATGTATTAGTATAAGCCAGGATGTCATCTTAGTCTAATGACATGTTTGCACACTGGATCAGCGAGGCAGCTGCAGAAAAGCACTCTGCTGTGGAGTTTATACCGGGTTAGCATGCAGTGCCGCACAGCACCGAGTGCCTGGAGAACACAGCACTGACAATGCGGTGGTGTGGTAACGCAATCCTGTGGTAGAACAGAGATGTGATACTGGTGCCATGCGGTAGGAGTTTGGCAGTGCGTAAGTGTGATAATTGTGTAGCGTTGTAGACTGACAGAAGAGTTTAGCAGTCTAATGATATAGTAATACAATATTCCAGACGAGAGCTATTCTATACAGCAGTGATTACTTCTGGTGTGATATTAGCAAAGGCCTGTGCTGATCTGACAGCATCATCCTGTTGTACCAGAAGGCAGCGAGTGAGGTGTTACCACCATGCTGCAGTTTTGGAAGCGTGGCTGTAAGTTAGCGCGAGGGCAACGCCACAGACTTACCTGGTGACAGAAGTGCAGTGTGAGTACAGGCTGGTTACATGTTACATGCATGTGACAGTGGGACAGCGGTGTTTTAAAGTGGCCCTGCAGCGGCGGTAGCTCGGTGCAGTGTGAGAGCAGTGCAGTGACTCATGGGAGTAGCTGGCAAGGGATGCATGTGTGATAATGCAGCAAAGTGGGAAAGTGGCAAGAAAAGCAAGTGTGGGGAGGATGTTTCATGTAATTTTGGCCTGGTAGCAGGATAGTGTTGGAGTGGCCAAGTGGTAAAGGAGTGCCATGGAGCAAAAAGGAGCATGCTATCACCCTGCGGAGCATGACAGTCCTATAGTGTCTGTAGTGTGGCTACAGACCCAGTTTAGCAAGAGTGCGGTATCAAGCAGCCGCATGTCCGTAACAGCAGAGGAGCAGTGATCTCTCAGCAGCTGGGATGGCAGTGAGGTCGCAGCCTGGCAGCAGGACAGGGTTTATTAATGTGACAACAGTAGCAACAGCAGCACAGAGACTGGGACAGCAGTGCAGTGGCAGCAGGGACCACAATGCCACAGTGTTGTGGCAGCAGGATGCCTGGGGCAGCAGAGATGTGGCAGCAGTACCTATGGTGCAGTGGCAGCTTGGCACCGGGCTCCGGCACAGCACAGTATGGGTACTGCGGCACAGAAACCTGCCCGTTCTCCTTGCTTCATTCCTCCCATGCCACAGCGCTGGCCTAGCTGGCACCTTTAAGAAGAGCTTTTTCCAGGCCTTTGCTATGCAATATTAATTTGCAAGTGATCCTGCCATGTGAGACCTGACCGTTTTCAGAGCCGTTTAGCTTTCACACCCTGCCTGACTGTTAAATTTTTCAGTGAAGTGATTCCCCAACAGTTTTCTGTCAATTGCCTCTGGTAGCATGGGGATCAGAGGGGTCAAACAATGCCGTGGGGAATCATTAAATATTTACAGGCTTCTGCTGTTAGCACTGTGGCCAAAGGGGCTTTTGTATTTCTGTTTGTACAGGGAGTTAAAAGCCTCTCCCTATCTGCACCGTCTCCCATTCCTGCTTTAATGTCAGTATCCACATTACCATTAAAATAGGGAAAGAATCCTTCTGCATTTCCTGTATCATTTTCCTTTCCTTGTCCTGCTCCATCTTCCTTTACTCCCGTCTTAATGGACCTTACAGCAAACCAGGATGACAGAAGTGGCCCCATTTTGGGGCAGGATGTGTCCCCAGGCTCCTGTGTCAGAAACAGTTGTCAAGATCACTCTCTCCTATACCAGCGGGGAATGGGTGGGGAAAAAGCACCTTGTCCAGTCTCTTACCCTTCTGGTCTCCTTGTCTGCAGGATGGTCTTGTTCCCTCCAATGGCTTTGGCTTCAGCTGATTCTATCGGGAGTTTTGCCCAAGAGCAGTTGCTGCCTCAGGACCACGCTTGGAGCTCTGCCAGCAGAGAGCCGAGGAGCCCCGGCCAGCCCAGGCGAGGGAGAGTGGTTAATGGCTCAGTAATGGAAGTTTTCAGTTGACCCTGTGTATTAGCGAAGGAGGTTGCAGCACATTGGGCTGTGCTGGAGTGGTGGTGCCAGTAATGGAAACTTTTGGGTGTAGTGCTGTGGGATGGCAAAGGTGAAGGTGAAAGGTCTGAGTTTGCAGGTGCTTGCGTGCGGTGCTGTACTGTGCTGGTGAAGGCAGGTGAAGCAGCGGCATGTCAAGGCTCGTGGCAAACCAAGGACAGTCTCTAACAGCTACTCATTTACCATGTTAAATCAGCACAGTAATTTGGGGTGAACAGACTTCCTCTGGTTCAAAATGACCAACCGCTGTAGCAATGCTGATCTCATTGCGCAGTCTTAGCTCGCTAATACGGAGCGTGGGTGCACAGGTTAGAAGGAAAAAGCCAGAAGAAACACCGTACTCTTCCCCGACTTTTAATCTTTTTTTACGGCACCTCTGTAGGCTTGTTCCGGCCCCAAAAGTGTCCTCAAAGGGCGCGGCGAGGGAAGGGTGTCCGCAGGGGACACTCCTGCAGCCGGCGGTACGCCCCGAGCTGCTGCCGTGCCTCCCCGGGTGCTGGGGACCGGGGCCCGCCGGGGCTCTCCGGGAAACGCCGCTGCGGGCGGCCATTCGCGGCCCTTCTTCCCGCCGCGGGGGACCCTCCCGCGGGGCTCCCCGGGGCAGCAGCGGCTCCGCCCGGTGCTCCCGTCCCCGTCCCCGTCCCGTCCCTGTCCCGTCCCCGTCCCCGTCCCGTCCCGTCCCGTCCCGCCGCGCTCGGCGGCCCCAGGGCGCCCCCTGCTGCGGGCGGCGCTGCGCGGCGCGGCAGGCTCCTGCGTCGGACTCTGCTCCGCGGCCGGCGGGTCTGCCCCGGCACAGAGCCGTGCGTCCTGGGCACCCCGTGCCGCCGGGGCTTGGCCTCTGCCCGGTCCCCGGGCCGCCCGGTGAGTGTGTCAGACCCGGGGAGAGCCTCGTGGTTCCCGTGATGCAGGCGACAGCCGGGCCAGGTGTCCCGCTGATCGTCGGACATGTATTCGCAGGGGTCGGGGTACCTGCGTGGGGCTCGTACGGCCTCCATGCTTCCATCCCTGCATGTGTTGTCACAGCCCAGGTCTATGCATGTAGCCTGACATAAAGAGCCTTCGCATAACGTTTTGTCTGTATACACACAGCCTATACATGTGCAGCCTCTGCTAAATCTTCTCTGTGGCTATGCAACCACCTCTGTACATGTGTATGCGTTCCTGTGCTTAAAAATGCTCAGCGTGTACGTACAACCCTGCCTGCTGACACCCGCCATACCTTCCAAGGTAGGTCTCACATGTTTTCTATATGTAATGGACGCATTGTTTCACTTGAGCACATCCACTCAGCTCCCTCCCTTGCTCAGCTTGGAGAAAAATTTATCACATTTATTGCTTGTAAAGAGCTTGAGGGATGGGAGCCAGACATACAGAATCACCGAGGGGCAATGGATAAGCTTCCTGCCTGCAGTGGGTCTGCCAGCAAACATTAATCTTTGTCAGTGATTTACTTTTTAAACAAATCTGTTTTAAAAGGATATGGAAAGACATCAAAATAAAACCAAGCTAAAAGAACATTCATTAAATATTCCGTTCATGAAATATACAGCAGTGTGATCTAATGCACTGAAATACACTAACCTTCTGGTTAGATTCAGCTTATCTTTTGAGAGAAGAAAATCTTTCAATAATAAATTAATCATTTAAATTAGACCACTGTGCATTCCATCAACCTATATCGTCTTGATTCTTGTTTCATACAATATTGACTTAGAACAAAGTGCCAGGGAAGAGTTTAGCTCTAGAGGTAGTGTCTAGGCTGCAGGTTTGTCAGCTGAATTAGCTGTGGTTCTTTGTAGCATCGCAGCTTCAGTAACTGTTTTTTCCCTGATGAGTCCATGAGTGGTATTGATTTCCAATAACAAGCAGCTATATGGTGTGCATCCAGTAAAAGACACCTAGCTAACTTTGGGCTCCCTTTCAATAATCCTCTGACATTCCTGTGACCTCAGAGAGCCACAGCAGTGCCCACGAACTTGAGTAATCCTCCAATTTCAATCAAATGCCCCGCTTAGAAATAAAGACTAACAGCTGTTGTAGCTTGTATGGTCATATTTAGTTTTTTAGTAGCTTTCTGCACCAGCATAAGACCATGAACTCAGTACTATCTATGAATGAAGTCATTAGCAATATTCTAATATTTCTTCCACCCCTTCCTCCCCTAGAGTACTTTGCATCTTGCAACCATGTTTGGAAAGAATATATAGCATTGCCTCATCCCACACAGATGAAATACACTCTCTGTTCTTGGAAGGAAACAGGCAACCGTGTAACGTTGTGAGGCATCATGTCACAACGGTTGAAGGCAGGAAGTAGAAAACCGCCAGTAATCCCCGTGCGTTCTGCTGAAATGACACAAAAAGGGTTTAGGTAGTTTGTGACCAGTTGTGTTGAGATATAGCCAGAGATCTTATACTGGGATATACAGTTTGATCCTTCTAAAGGTGCTGTCAGATCCTTACTCAAAATAGAAGTGAGGCAGACCTTGGTTTTACAGTGGCATATCTCATGTAATGCTGCAGGGTTGGTTTGGAGTATTTGGTTAGTGTTGGTTTCCAGGCCTCTGCTCATCTAATAATCATCCATGCTTTCTATAGCACCTCAGCGTGCCAGCCAAATACTGACCCCTTGTCCCTTTTGTTTTGAAAGAGGTGTGGGAGCCAAGGAAGAATTAGCTGCTTTTGCAGTAGTCCCAGATGGACAGAGAGTGATTCACAATTCTCATATTCCTGAGCAAAGAGAAGGGACCACATAAGGTTTGTTTTAAACGATCTTTGTACTGTGTATACATGGCAAATTGTCACGGCAGCTTCTGAGCTGTCAAGCTTGTACTTGTCTTTTTGTAGCCCATTGATGATCTTGAAAGCAGAAAATAACCATAACATATTGTGCTCTGGCCAACGCATCTCCTGCATAGGGACTCGGAAGTTTGGCTAGTGCAAAATACATGGACCAGATGTGTATGGAAGGTGTCGGGAGATGGCACGTTCCCATCTCTTTTCATCTAACGCAGAATATAACTAGCTAATTAAAGGCAAAGCTGTTCTAAACAGAAGTTGACAGTCCAGACTTTGTTACCTTGAGAGGGATGGAAAATATCCTTGGTCTTTTTAATAACCTTTCTGTTGTTTGTGATTGAATATGATCCAATTGCTCTAATGGAGGAGAATATTATGCACAGCATGAGTCAGCAACACTTTCTTCCTGGAACAGCTGACAGCAAAGAAAGTTCCCAAACTCTCTGCAGAAATGTTCCTGTCCCTAGATGAGGATCTGGACTGCATCCACCAATACCTGCTGGTGCCTCCCCTTGAGATGGACCTGTACTTGTCTGACTGGAATATGGAACCATCCGAGGTTCATTTGAGGTTAGAAGACACAACTCCATGTGCAGCAAAAGCACTAGGGAGCTTGACGCAAAAGAAGAGAGGGAAGCCAGTGGCAGAAGTTTGGAGTGCCAGTGCATGTTCCAGCGGCTGGGAGTTTTAAAACAAGGCCCTTGACAGCACTGGCAATGGGAGGATGTTAATTCCAAATGCTGAGGCTCATCTGAGGTCATCCAGTAAACAAGGCTGGGTTGTTTCTTGTAAAATACAGATCTATAGCCACCAGTTAAAGGGTGGCGGAGATGGATTTGAAAGCTACTAATCAATATGTGCACTCTCCACTCTGTGATAGGAAAAAAATAGACCAAAAATTCTTACCCTGTCAGGATAAATTAAATAAGGTGGTGTATTTTAAAATACTAAATCTTCAAAGCACATAGGGGGCTCTTAGGTAAAACTATGGACTTCTGTGAAAAGATGCTAGGAATGAGTTTTTCCTGCCTTACTATTATACTCCCTTCAGAGATTAACCCCCCTACCAACGCTGCCCTGTTGCAGTGTTTGTGCTGTGCTGAAAACACACACAACAATGTTCCAGCAAGTGAAAGATTATGCGCTGAAATGGGCCTGCCATCTGAGCAGTCTTCCTGTACAAATCCATACTTCACTGGAAATTTTTGCCAAGCAAAGCTACAGTTTGATAAGCAGTCCCAAGTTTTGTATTGACTTTTGTTCTTTCTGTTGTGGCTGTTGGATATTTGCTGTCACTGGATGAAGTTTCTGGCAGCTACCAAGTGATTAGCTATGGTGGGGTCCAACATTTTCCTATGGAATGAGCATTTCTGCCAAAGGTGCCAGCCCAAAGCACAGCAGTGCTGCTTTTTAAAGATTCCAGACATATTAAACTACCTAAATCACACCCTGTTCAATGCCAAGTCACCCAGCCGCCTCCCTGCTGTGTGCTCAGGTCAGTCAATGTGCCAAACACTTCTTTCCTGTGAGCTGAGACCTCACTCTGTGCCAAACCGCATCTGCTGAGGTCTCTGTTCTCCACCTTGGACTTCAGGGGAGAGGAGGGGACGCAGGCATATAGGCCTTTCTAGACTGGCATTTCACAAAGTTCCTACTGATTTTTATAAAGTTTACAACAGAGCCCTAGACCTTAAAAGAACAGTGTGATTGCCACAAAGAACAGTGTGGGAAAACCAGTATACATGCATGTGCAGCCCTCCCACACGCACACTGACTACCCCAGATATAGGCATACCCACAGATCAGCACCTACACACAAATGTTTTTGACACACTTATTCTCAGCATCCTGTTCTCTTACAGCAGCCTCAGTTGGAGGAAGGGAGAAAATATATTCCTTCTAACCTAATCTTCTAATGACCTTTCTGCCAGCTCCACTTTCCTGCCTATCTGTAAGCTGCTCATGGTGGTGATGGGAACAAGATCCCAATGCAGAGAGTGATTTTCCTCCCCAGAGGTCAGCAGGGTCTGTCTGCTAGATTGTGGTGTGCTTCCCAATTGCTCTTAAGAGATTCAGAGTAAATAAGGAGATCAGAAAATTGTTTACGATTGCATCTCTTGGGCCCCTTAGCAGCTCTGCCAGAGTTCTTGCAGAGTCGAAGAACTGTGCCTATGCTTCAGACCTGGTGCAAGTGAGCTCCCATCGCTTCTTCCCTTCCTGGATTGTGAACTCCCTGCCAAGCCTTGGCAGCAGGTCTCAGCCCTCTCACTCAGCCCTGCACGTTTCCTACAGCTGCCTGCAACTGCGGGGAAAAAAAGCAGGAGAGCAGGCAAATGCGGCAGTGTGCCATGGTGGCTGGCTCCGAATGCTCTGGTACAAGCTAATATTTAGAGGATGACCATCTCAACTTTTGTTGAGAGGCTTTCAGAGCTCTGTCAGGCACGCTCAATGCCTGTCTTCCAAAGCTGTCCTGTGGCAGTGTGGGGGCTGTGATGGATTCTCCTGGCAGGAGATGCCTGACTCCCCTGTTCTGTTCCTTCTCTCCGGGAGGATGCAGGAGACGGGCACTTTGGAATTGCAGGGTGTTCCTGGCCTCTGCGCTGCCTGTCAAGGGGAGATTCATTAGCAGCGGGGAGGCGATTCTTTCTCCTCTCTGCTCTGGAATTGGAGTCGTTTGTCTCGGGAAGGAGCCCAGGCGCCTTGCTCGCTGTGTGGCAGCTTCTGCTCAAGGGAGACAAGTACTTCGTCAATAAACAAGGAGCCTGGGGAATGGTTCCAGCTGACAGAGGACATTATTAATGACTGGCACTTTGGCTGAGGGTAGATCAACCTCTCATTAGCTGCTTTAAGAGGGGAAAGAGAAATAGAGCTAAAGATGGCAGCCTTGAGAGGAGCTGGGAGTTTCAGCATCCTCCTGCGAAGTCGCCCACTGCAAGACCCAGGGCTGGCACAGCCCCCAAGGAGTGACTGTATATTTCCCCAGCGTCATGAGTCCTCATGCTGGGACAGCAGGAGACAGACCCAGCTCAGCAACAGTTTAGCTTCCCAGACCACCATGGGTGGGCTCTGCTATGGAGATCTTCCAGACTAGAGCTTCCCTATCCCCTCTGTCCATGTCTCAGTCTGCCCTGGGTTCAAGGGGTGTCTTCCAGTATCTGGTACCGCAGCTTCTTGCTTTGGAGGGCCTGCAGGCCTCTGTACTGCTCCTTCCCAGGCCATGCAGTGAAGAAGGCATTGAGGACATCTGGGAGGAGGCTGTTGCACTGCCTTTGCTCTTGGGCAGGATTTAGTACAAGGAAGAGCAAGAAACACTATCCTGCATGGCCATGCACTTCTGGCTGCGACTGGAATTGGAAAAGCTGTTGACTCTTGTCATAGTTGGACTCCTAAACTCATCTCCTCGGGTAGAAGAAACCTCTAAGCTCTAAAGCAACTGTTGATTCACCTTACTTAATTTGCCACAACACCATCCGTGTGGAAGCAGAGAAATCCCTGCTTTGTTGTGACATTGATAGTTCATCCTTCTCTGTCCTACAGCCCTAGAGCTGCCAGGAGAGTGAGTCCTTGGCTCCTGCACAAAAACCCCTGTGGTGCAAGTGCTCGACCCATGGGGTAGGTCTTTGTAGAGCCTTTTGTTTGGAACCACACTCACAAAGAAAGTTGTGAAATCTTTCAGCTAAGTGTCCAACCAGCCTGCAGCATAGACAGAGCATAGGATCAGTGTCATCTTGGTCTTCACAGTTCTTGCAGGAGGTAGCTCTTCATGCCATGGCTTCTTATCGCTGTGGAGCTGCAGCCATGGTGGCTTCACAGCTAAGGGTGCATTCACTATCATGTTGAGTTCCTATCGCCTGGGTGTGATGGTGAGGTTTTTATGCAATTTAAATCTCTTTTCAGACTGAATGCTTTTATGCTCAGCCTGAGACCAGAGGAAAATGTGTTGGGGACTCATCCTTTTTCTTTCAGAGATTATTCTGTTATCACAACAGGCCTAGGTTTCGGAGCACCTTATTTATTCCAGGACTTGGGTGCTTGGTAATGGAATGGATGGATCTGACATCCAAATTCTTTGTTTCACATTATCTATCCTGGAGCTGTTCAGATTTAGGGTTCAGGTGTGAGGCCATCTATGGCAGACTTGTGCAGGTAAGCTGCCAGTTGATTTCTCCTTGCAGAAAGCTGGAAAAACTTTACTGCAAGACTGGCTCAAAGTCTCTCCCTTGTGGTTAAAAATTGCTATCCTGGGGCTGAGAGTGTTGTAGGGTCCCTGGACCGCTGCCTTCAGGCTTGCTTCCACTGTGGCAGGAAAAGAATGAGTGACTTCTAGGTCTGCTGGTATTTATAAGCTGAAACAGGTCCCACCCAGATAAATGGTCCATTTTTTACTCCAAAATGAGCTCTGGACTCTGCTCCAAGCCCCTAAGTGGATTGCCTTCTGGCCAGCCTAGCTCTCTGGTGATTGAAAACCCGAGAGGAGTAAGAAGGGGGGTGGGTAGGAATGCGATGTTCAGAGGTTGTGTGGACCCAAACTAGCTGGATTCACTGAACTCATCACTGAAATCACTTCTTGCGATGCCTCTCTGTTTTAATTCTCCCTGAATCAGCCCTCTCCCATGAGTGAAACAATCTTGCCTGCAGATTGAGGGGGGTGGGAGGGATTTGAACATTAATCTGATGTAGATTATACATCCGCCTCCCTCTCTCTCCCCTTCTCACTCTCTCTCTCTCCCTCTCTCTCCCTCTCTTTCTGTCTGTTTCTCTCCCCTCCCTCTCCTTCCTGCTTCATCTCTTCAAGAAAGTGAACATAAAGTAAAAACACGGAGAGAGAGAGGCAGAGAGAGAAAAAGCTCCCTGAAGAGGGAAGCCCCAGCAGCCAGTAGCTGTTTGGATTTGCCTGGCACTGCCTTTCTTGCTTTGCTCCCAAGGAATACCTTTAATGGGATCAATTGCTTCAGTTCCTTTATAACCAAGTTCACCGGAAAGGCATACTCAACATATTATGGGCAACTGTGTGAAGTCTCCACTGAGAAACCTCTCAAAAAAGGTATGTTCCCTGAAGCAAAGTGCATTGTGCGTTTCCAGCCCTGCTTCTTGGGATGGGTGACGTCGTGGGCAGATGGAAATGGGAGGTGGGAGAAATGCAGAGATGTGTATGAAGGGTTCAGCTCTCTTCACCAGTATTTTTTTGTAAGAGCTGCTCATGCAAGTGCAGCCATTAGAGCCCGGGATGCTGGGTGCCACAGCGTATGTGTAAATAAATGTGTGTGTATGCATACACATGAGTAGGCTCGTGTCCTGCTCCATGTGTGTGTGTATAGCTGTCCTCTGGGTACGTGCAAGGTTGTGCCTGTCGACGTGCTCAGTATGCTGGCACACGTTTTCTGTACGGGCATCTTAATGTATGTGTATACGTGTGAGTTTGTGCGTGTGTGTGCATGTGCTTCAGTCGAGAGGTGTCTGCATGAGTCTAGCCATGTGTGTCATTTCTGTAGGGATGTATATTCACGTACATGTGAATGGGCGTGTATCTATACGTATTCCTGTTGGTGTGTAAGAATATGCACACCCAATGAGCCTGCCTGAAGTATGTGTGTGTCCTTGGCTGTTTATGTCCCTATGTGCACATCCTGAGGTGCGTGAGCAGGTGTGCAGTGAGCGTATAGGGGGGGAATTTGTGTGCATCCCACACATATCCCTGCTCGGATGGCGCTCTGTGTGTGTATACCTGCTAGTGGATGTCCTTACAGAAGTCTGTATGCAGGCACACGCGTTTTTATATATATCCATCCTCGCGTATGCACACATCTTGTTTTGTTGGTATGTGTTTGGGTACAGAAGCATGTTTTTCTCTGTGGTCTGTTTGTCCATGCTTCTGTTTGTGAGTGGACGCACTGGGCATCGTGTCGCACGTCAGCACGGCCCCTGTGTCTACATGCTGGGGCCCAGCTCAACTTCATCTGTGAGCTGCCACGTGTATCTGTTAGGCTTCAACCCGCGGTCTGCTCTGTGCTGAGGTTTTACAGTGATCCCAGGCTGAATTAGATTCAAGAATGATTCTGCTGTTGGGGACTAGATTGACATGGGAATGATGTGCCCCAGAAATATTTCTTGTTTGACTGAGGAAGGTTTTGCAGCACTGTGTACCTGTCAGCCGCACAGTTCTCACTTCGCATTGCTACAAATCTCATAACTCAGCAAAAAGCTATGCAATTCACTCCTCATAAATGAAAAGGTTATGCTAAGCATTTGAAGTGTTGCAATGAGGAGCTACCCCTGCGGAGACCTTGCTGACAGTGAAATGCCACTGCCCTCAGGATGCTCCACCCAGGAAACCTTGCCACCTGGGAAAGCTCCTCTGAGAGGGGGCTGCTGGGGAGAGGGCCTCCCTAACAGGGACTTTGGTCTGGCTGGAGATTTGCCTCTTCTGGGTAGAAACACAGTTTGCTTGCTATCTTGGCTGCTGTAAACAAAGCCAGCAATGGCATGGCGCTGCTGTGGGGTAGCTGGGATACATGAGGAGGGAATTCATCACCAAGCAGTTAGGCAGTGTTCAGACCAGTCCCTAGGTCAGGGTGACCTTCAGGGAGAGGCAGATGTAGTTGTGGTTTACCCTACTTGTACGTACAAAAAACTAACTTGGTTGCTTGTAGGTCGCCTCTGAATTGCAATAAAATGAGTTGGCTGCAGCTGTGCTCAACATGATCAAGGCGATTGCAATTAAAGTCTGACGTGTGGCCAGGCTGCTTGAATCAAAATGGATTCAAGAACTTCTAAGCTCTGTGTCGTCAGTCTTTTAGGTAATTTATGCTTTCATTCCTAAAAGCTGCTTCAAATAATGCACTTTGTGCCTAGTTAGAAGGCCTGGGATGGCAGACTAAAAAGAGAAAGTTACAAAGCTGAATTAGAGAATTTCTCAGACGTCGCTCCAGCTAGCCATGAATTAAAACCTTGGGCACTCATCCTGACAGGTCCTGGGGCTCTGCTGTTCTTCATCACAACAGACATGATTATAGTGGAGATTTTGTAGATCAGTCTTAACATTGCACAGCTGCACTTGGCTGTTTTATGATCTTTTTTCTCAGATTTTACCTTGGGCAAACTCACTTTGCTGAAATGGTAAAGAGGAGGGACCGTGGACAACGTGTGAAAGCTGCTCTTGGGTGACAGACTGATCTCTCGAATACATCATTTCAACATGAAATTTGGGAGTCACTCCCAAGCACCACCTGGCTTGGTCTGGGAGTGGCTGACATGGGGGTACCTTGCTGGGTTTGGTGGCAATGCTAAGGCTTTATCTCCACAACATATGTTGTTGGCAGCTTCACTTTCCCACTGTCACAGTGTCCCCCCGGTGCATTTCCCTCTGGGAGGCACTGCAGTCGGGATAAAGAGGCCTTCCTGGGCTTGCCGCTCTGCAAAGTCCCTCTAATACGCAGGCAGGAAAATGAGGTGAATTCTGTTGTGCTTCTGCTGTGCAGAAAGAGGAGGCTTTGGCATCCAGGTCCCTCGCTTTGCCACTCTTCTCAGTCACTACAGCCATCTCTAAATCAGCCCGGTCTCTTCCCTCTCCACAATCTGCTGGTCTGACACAGCCGAGGGCTGGACTCAGCCAGGAAGAGTGCTGGTCCTTTGCTCGGGGAAGGGACAAGGAAAGCCTGAGCTCCCCAGTCCTGTCCTTGCATTTTCTTTGTTGTGCGTGCTGCTCTTTCCCCTGTACAGGTGGCTGACGTCACTTTGCCCCATACCCATATCATTGCTCCCTTCCCGCCTCTGCTGGGATGTAGGAGGAATGTGGTGGAGGGAACTTGTGGGGATACTTGCAGGAGAAGCCAGGGGGGCTACTGGCAGAGGGAACATTGAATGTCATAAATCCTGCCTGCAGCACAGAGTGGGACAGGGATCCCCTGTCAAGGTCTTGCTAAGCTGTGCACCTTGTTGTCCTGGCACTGCATCGGTTTGTCTGGTCAGGATCCTCGGTGGCTCTTGGCAATTGTTTCATCAAACTGGCAATCTCTATCCACACAGGAAAATAATGGGATGACCGTTCTGTGCTGCTGCTCTGTGGCTTGGTAATAAACTCTATTGACTGCAAGAGTCAGCAAACAAGGATTAGGGGCTGTGAGGCTTTCGATCTTTCACATGGCTTCATTGGAATTAAACACAGCACCAATGTGGGCTATTTTAAGTGATTCATGTTGTTTGGTATATTAAACTGAAAAATGTGCCAGAAAATAAAGCTGATAATTTTGAAAATACATTGCTCTGATGTCATAAAGCTGTGCAGTTCAACACAGATGCCTTGACATTTAGCTGAACTAGTAATATGCCATTTGTGGACGGATGCTCATCTTTCAGGTTCTTAAGGACAACTGTCCTATGTGTCAGATTTAATCAGAGACAGAGTTCTTCCTCATCCATGACTGCAATGAAAATGCTTTTCTACTTCATCATTTTATTTCTCCGTGGCTTGCTTTTTGAGTTGTTTTTGTTTTGATGCTTGATATTCACATGACATTATACATGAGCAGATTGGTGTAAGACTGTGTGCAAAAATGCAAACTACAAACCATGTGTGCAATATAATAGCACATGCCAGACACAGCAAATAGATACAAGAGACTCGGACAAGTGTGAATGGGGTGTGCATGTGTATCTGGACTTTTGGCATGAAAAAGCACCTCAGGCTTTAAGGAAAGGGTTAATAGAGACAATGACAATTGACAGAGCTTCTCTGATCACCCCTGGGAGCACCGGCTGTAAAAGTAGAATCATTCCTGAAGAGGAATCTGATGTATGATTAATGTTTATTCTATAAAACCAAGGGTCCTGTGGGTTGTACTGGCTTTTTATAGCTGCATGGGAATATCAGGATAAGAGTTTTTTTGCAGAGCCAGGGAAATGGATTTCTATAAAAGGAAAGCAGTGCCTCCTTATAAAATCCAGTGCTGGATTCTGTTCTGGAGCCCTAGCTTAGCAGGACGAGTGCACTTAGGAAAATGTGCAGATGCAAACAGACAAAAATGTTGTGCCCCTGCCTTACCTCCACTTTGGGACTGTCAGTGGGTAGAAGAGGCCAGTGCAGTAACTGCCTGAGACCCTGATTAGACCACTAATTAGAAGTGGCACAGGGAGTATGAGCCTGCAGTTGGCAGTGTCGCCTGATGCTATAAATGGCCTTCTAATATTATAAAACGTGTGATGTTGTGTTGCTGAAACGTAACACAGAGCCTAACACAGTGTCTTTGTGCAGGCTCTGCCTGGTCTCCTGGGGATGCACTGGCTGACGAGGCTCTGCCAGCAGCTTCCCTCTGGGCACACCTACCGTTAGGTTGGGATGTGCTTGTCCTTTGCAGCTCATTCAAGGGATTGTTAACTCTGGGGCTGATAGTGGGAGCGTGGCCCTTTCGTCTGTGACTGGGTAGATGTGAGCAGAGCTGAGTTTGATGTCGGTTCAAAGCCAAATTCTCCTGGTTGGTTGTACTTCTATCAGCTTTTGAAAGTGAACTCCTGGACTTAGTGCTTCTGTACAAATCCTAATAGACCAGTGGGGGGGACACAGTGTGGACCAGATGAAGGAAATTTAGCAATAATGTCTCTGCGAGGCGGTTCAGTAAAACTTCAGAGGAACAGCTGGGCGAGACGGGGAGGTAACATCCTCTGTTGTGTTGTTTGCTTGCTGCTGGTTGGCTGGGAAGATCCGCCATGAGGAGAAGACGTGCTATAAGGCTGTCCAGACGAGCGAAGAGGGGCCATCGGCTTGCGAGTACCAGGGTCCGCTCATGGTGCTGGCCCAGAACTGCGCCGTCATGCACAACCTGCTGGGGCCAGCATGCATCTTCCTGAGGAAGGGCTTCGCAGAAAACAGGCAGCCTGTACGTAAGTTATACCCAGCCGGGCGAGACATGCACAAAGCCACATGGATGCGGGCTGGGGATGCGGAGCTGCCCACATGCTCCGTCTGCATGGAGCTCTGTAACCCCCAGCCCTGGGTCTCGAGCATCCCGGTTCCAGCTTCGAGTGCAAATACAATCACAGGCAAATGTCTAACCTGAAGGATGTGCAGAGATATCCCCGTGCGTAAACACCAAGAAAGGAGGATTCTAAAAACGCAGCTATGGAAGATTGAGCCAAACCTACTCTCAAGTAGGCATAATCATATGGACTCAGGGGAAGGACTTAGGACTTCAGGACTTACATAATCCTATGGACTCAGGAGGAGTCCAGTGTTCAAAGCTGTTATTCCAGCAAGACATCCACATCTGATTTCCAGAGGCTCAGATTAACATTTAAGGCCTAAATAGCCACTTAAATGCAAATCAGGGCACCCACATTGGGAACAAGCTGTCCCACCGAGATGCCCATATTTGACACTGTTCCTGTCAGCTCACAGTGAGCACACTAGTACCAGCAGATATAAGCATGCATCTGCCTCTTCACAGATACCCAGACACAATCCCTTAGACAGTACCATACACAGCCCAATACTGCAGCAATCCCAGCCTAATAAACCAAAGCACAGCAGTCTGTCATCGTATTTGCAAATAGTGCCAGACCTCCAAATGCTATTACCCGTATACACACAGATAAATAGCAAAACTACATCCATCCATCCCCAGTCACATCTATTTGTAACTGTGTTCATGTGCATCTAATGTATGCATTTATATTAAAAAAAAAAGTGTTTGTATGTAAATTCAAATGTATATACCTGGACATGTTAAATATATGGAAATATGCAGCCCTGTATTGTGTCTTTACAAGAAGTAAAACATATTTTTGCAGATAAACGATTGATTCCTACAATAACATGAATTTAAGGACATACACAAACCTATTATTAACACAGTTTTTATGCATACATATGAGTGAATATGTGCATTGTCAGATATTCACCCAGTGCATTCCATGTTCTTCTGGTGAAACAAAGCTCACCCCAATTACCTGAGAGTCAGAGCTTTCTTGCCTCTGTAAGAAATCTCTGTCTTACTCATAGGCTAATAGGATTATCTACAGCTGTAGCAGACATCTAGATCTTCATCTCTGACACCTCTTCTTCTATCAACAACCCCAAAAAAGAGTCATTATTTGTCATTATTGATCAAATAGCTTTTGTTCTTTCTAACCTTCAGCCAGTAAGCGATCACATATTCCTTGGGCCAGTTCATTAAAACACAAACCATTACATTCTCGCACAAGCACGCATGCACAGAGCTACGCAGCATAGGAGATAGGTCGACCTCCCTAGAGGAAGGCTCACAGATGGAAAGGCATCCATCCTGTGTAGGTCCTGGACATTCACAGTACCATAAGAAGTTTCCAAAACAGGATTAGTGATGTCTCTAACTACCCTGGTGTAGAATAAGTGCATCTGATAAACAGCTTTACTTTTACTAACTCTCTAGACCAACAGGATTTATTGTGCATAGAACAGAAATAAATGAGGGTAAGACCATTACGTATAATGGACTCTCTGTGGGTCACCTCTGGTCCTATCTAGGATCTAAACTCTCTGAACAGTTTTATTCCTCTTTCCATATGTTCTCCAAAAGCTTCAGAGTGATTCAGCCTGTTTCTTCCCAAGCAATTTTCCTCCTTTATCGTTTTAGGGGATCTTCTTTCAAATTTAAAACAGAAAACCTCTTCATGACGTTAGTTATCACTTGAGTCAGATTTTTGGAGGGACGTAAACCCTCCCCCTCCTTTTGCATTCGCAGTCTGTGGCTCTTTGATGGTAGAATCTGCATGTGCAAAGATATGCTCAGAGCCCTGCAAACGCAAATGTCTTGGTGTGCAAAACTAAAGCCAGTGCTGAAGTCCCCATTTCTGACATGTATTAGTCATGTCGGTTGCAACATGGTCTTCAGTGAGTGAGGAGGAGGATGGTCTTGCGACGACTGTGCTGGAAGAGGGCTTGGGTCCTACCCCAGCCACTCTCACAAGACGGTAGTTACCGTGGGTGAGTCACAGCACCCTTTGCACTGTGGCAGTGATAACCATACCCCTGCATCTGCTGCCGCGCCGAGCCGGCTGTTGACACACAGCAGTATCTCCAGGGATTAATGTTTGCGAACTCTGGAAAGGGGTGCACAAGGTGTTGGTACTGATCATGGGTGGTTTTCATCTGCTATTTATCTAAGGCAGGAGGGCAATAATGCCTCCTGCATCCGGTCTAAGAAGTTTGAATCGTTTTATTACTTGGTGTTGATGAAAGCAGAACAAATGGGATGACATGTTTGAAAATACCAGGTCTGTGAAGGATGAAATGGCAGAGCCAGCATGCTCCGACAGTTCCATCCAGCACAGAGATGCCTCTGGGAAGGTTATGAGTGGCAAGCTGGTCATTTCTCTGGCACAGCCCCCTTTTGCACAGACGTAAACCAGTGTGTGTCCTAGTTTGCTATGTACTCTGAGCAGCTGCCATTAGAGTTTCCAGAGGAGCCTGTGGATAAATAGCAAAGGATCATCCTTCTCAGTCTGATCAAGGGCACCATCTCCAGGGATGTGTGGTGAGATGAGAGGACACCTGGAAGGCAAGGAGAAACTCCCCATGGTTGAGGGGAAAAGCCGAGAGTGAGACGACAAAAGAGATCGCGTTTCTCTGTTTCCAAATTCTCAGATGTTTTGGATTTGCCTGGGAGCCATGAGAGGAATTAGAAAGGGCATTTAAACCAGAAAGCAGTGCATTTCCATGCTCATCTCTTCTTCCTGGTGCAGTGTTGGAATTTTCCTATACTCTTTTATATCCTCCCCCTTCTTCCAAGAAATTCAATTTGGATGTTTGAAGTTGCAGTGTTTCCTGAACATGGTGAATCCTTGTCCTGTTTTGTTTGTAGATGACCTTGGTGATGTATATGTTGTGTGTCTGCCTTCATGCCTGGTTTCAAAATGCTTGTATATGGAGTTGAGGCTGGGGGGAAGGGGGAAGTTCCTACCTTCTCGTGGGGACTGACTGTAGGAGATGGCACTGGGACGTTGGCTGTAAGAGAGCTCGTGGCTGTCCCCATCCTGCCAGGAGGACAGGGATTAAGCAGCTATCCGAGCAGACGATGATACAGACCTGCTGGTTACAGGGACTGCTTCCAGCTGCGTTGATCTGGCTGTGTCAGTGGGAGCTGCAGTAGGAAATACCATCAGTGCTCAGATCACAACTGCTGCAGGGCCAGTCTCTGCTCCAGCACTTGGTGCTGGGGAATGATGTAGGAGCCTCATGACGGCGCTCATAGTACCATCAGGTGGGGAGGCCACGTGTTTTGCTGTGCTGGCCCAGGTCTCTTCTATTTTGGAGGAGCAACTGTCATCCCCCTGTCCAGCAGATGAGATGGAGAAGGGCTTCTACAGGGAAGTGTGCAGGCTAACACCCGCCCCGTTGGGGAGGAGAGCTGGGAAGCCTTGCTAGGTAGACGGTATTAAACATGTCATCACCTTCTTGTTTCTTCTCTCACTTTCTGGCTTGTCCCAGAACTGTTTGCACCAACAAGTACTATTCTGAAGCTGTGTTTGTGGCAAGCTTTAACATAGTGTGTTCTCTTTTTGCAGGATAGAGAACTGCGTCCGGAAGAAATTGAAGGTAAAATTTGTTGCTCCTTCTGTGTCACCTTTCTCCCTGCTCAGTGAAAACCTACTGGCTGGCCCTTCCAGGTTGCCCCCCATGGGGTAAAATAATTTGGGGCAAATCAAGGGAGACAATTACTGGAATAATTCCTGGCAACTCCAGCAAAAAGAAATAATATGTAAAACTGCAAGAGTGCTGACTGTGAAGGAATTTGCACCCACTCCAATTTCTTCAGGGTGGGAGGATAAGTAAAGTAATGGGATGTTAGCTGTCAGGGAACTGCTGTCCACTCCAGCTCCCACAGAAAGTGTCGTAGAGCATGATACAGTAGTGTGGCTCCAGGGAAGCTGTTTTGCCTACTAATTCCTACAATGAGTGCTGTGTAATAGAGTGCAGGGGTAAAAGCTGGGATAACTTACTGCTTCCAGTTTCTTTAGGGAGTGCAGTTTAGGAATGATCAGTTCATGGCACTTGTAGTCCATGGAAGCTTTCCTGTAAGGAATGGGTCAGCAGTGCTGCTGATAGAAGAGCCTAATGTTGCTCCAGTTGTTGCCTCTTTGCAGGGAGATCTGCTGGGAAAATACGGAGTATCTTAGGGAATCTGGCCTCATAAAGTGCTGCTGATTCTGGGGAGGTTTCTTGGAAAAGGTATTTCAAGCTGTCGCTGACAATATTGTTCTTTTTTGGATCCACTCCCACAGAATTAAGAGAAGCCTTTAAGGAGTTTGATAAAGACAAGGATGGGTTTATTAACTGCAGGGACCTGGGGAACTGCATGCGAACCATGGGCTACATGCCTACTGAGATGGAGCTAATAGAGCTCTCCCAGCAGATCAACATGAACCGTGAGTAATATCCACCTAGGTGTACCTCCCTGTTGCTGCTATGCCCTGCATCACTGCCTCGGGCTCTCTCAGTCTCCTGCTGTCTCTTTTCCTTGTTTTTTTTTTTTCTCCCCTGTTTCTTTGGTTCTCATTTTTGCTCCCCATCATCTCCTGTTCATTTGCGGTCCCTAGCAGTTAACGCCTTTGTTTCTTGCTCATCGGACAAAGGAACTGTGTGGACTGTGGTGTATGGGTACAGTGTGTGGAAGGTTTGTTCTTCATGCTTATGCTGTCAGGTATGAAACTGCCCTTGATGTGGGCAGATAGACATTGGTGCACAGATTGTGGGTGTTGTCATACTGAAGCTGGTGTCAGATACTGTCAGACTGAAGAAAGAGCCTAGGAAGATGGAGATGCTTTGGTCAGAGTGGGTGATCAGTGGACCGTTCACTCTGCGGTGGGTGTTCGTGGATCTGCTGTGTGCCTGGGGATGGGCTGTGAGCAAGCTGTACTGGCAGTGTCAGATGGGGGCATCTGCTGGAGTCATGGAAAACTGTGACAAACATGTCCGATTCACTCTAACTGTGTTTGTGCCTCTTGTCTTTCACCATCATTTTTTGTCACCTCTTGCCTGTGGCAGTGCAGGGTATTACCCTCAGCCAGGTGGGAAAAAGGATATTTAGTGCATGTTATTTCTGGCACATGATGATGTAAAAAGGACAAGTTACTTGATCAAGGGAAGAGAAAAAGTTGTAACATGCACAACCAGTCACACACAAAAGCAGCTGATAACCCTGGGACACAAGTGCGAGTGTTACTACCAGCTTTCAGAGAGGGGACAAACAAGAAAAAGATCACCATGAATAAACAGTTGGACATACATTAGCCACTGCTAATGGAGCAAGACTCCACCACTGCTGCAGGGCACTGCCCAGGCCATGCAGGAACATCATGCTGTGCCCTTGCCATACCCTTTGGCGGAGGCGCAGCAGGGGGTTGCTATAAGCACTAGAATGATCCAGCCTCTAATACCTAGTATGTGTGCCATAAGGATATGACAGTCCGTGGCAGCCTAGGATGGAAGAGCTTGGGCTCATTCCACCTAGCCCGCAATCCAGAAAATACAAGGACAGTGTAAAACTACTTCTGCTTTTCCTTCCACTATCCTGCACCTTCCGTGCTTTGCTTCCTGGAGAACCAAGCCCTCTCTGTGGCACACAGAAGTGCAAAGTGAATGCTGAGCTTGGCTAATGTATGGAGTTGTTCTTACACACAATCTTTCATCTTGTCCCAAGTGGGTGGCCATGTGGATTTTGAAGATTTTGTTGAGCTGATGGGACCAAAGCTGCTAGCAGAAACTGCAGACATGATTGGTGTAAAAGAGCTCCGTGATGCCTTCAGAGAGGTGAGTGCTCCCTACCGCGTGCCCCCCAGAGAACTGAGCAACAGGAGACAGGAAAGAGAGAAGACCCGCTGGGGAAGAGGAGGAGAGAGCAATACAGTGGAAGACAGAGAAAGAGCCAAGCCAGGCATGAAACAAGGGAGGAGCAGAGAAAGTCACTGAGATAAGGGAACCCTTGAGGCAAGGAAGAGGAAAGCTAGTACAGACACAGCAGTTACGAGGGGTTTCTGAGGAGAAAAGACAGACTGGATCCAAAAGGCATCCAAAGGAGGAAAAGGAGGGACACAAAAGGAATGCAGGAAAAACAGGGGACTCAGGAGCAGGACAGTACAAAATCCAGCCCAGAGCGAGATCCATTTCCATTAACTGTATTTCCCCTGCTGGTATTTGTCACGTACTTGCAGTTTGACACCAATGGTGATGGGGAGATCAGCACCAGTGAGCTGCGAGAAGCCATGAAGAAGCTTCTAGGGCAGCAGGTGGGACATCGGGATATTGAAGAGATCATCCGGGACGTGGATCTGAATGGAGATGGGCGTGTTGATTTTGAAGGTAAGAAGGAGTGAACACTCCCTGTCCATCTGCTCTGGAAAGAGAGGTTCAGCTCAGAGAAAGAGCGTTTCTCTTGGTCTCAGATGCAGGTGGAAGCAGAAGGGAAGATTTGCATTCTTGGGGCCCAGGTGTCTGAAGTATGGAGAAAAAAGCAAACAAGACATGGGGTTTTTTTCCTAGTCAGCTGAGGAAAATGGAGAATATTAGCCCACACAGGAAATTCCTCAGCTGACATGTTCATTTGTGTATCGTCGCTTGCTGTGTCTCAGTTTCAGTTGGGTCTCTCTCCATAACTCTAGCATGGCAAGAGATACGCCCTGTCACAGAGAAGCAGATTCTGGTGCACACATGCCATGCTAGCCTTCTTTTTATGGGGCATTTTCTATTTCTGTTAAGTAGATTTCTATTAAATCTATTGCAAGAGCTGTGAGGAGGCTAGATTGGTTTGGCGAGTGCATTGCACCTTGCGTTTCCTCTGGCTCACCTTGTTATCTGGGTTTATAAAGAATTTGTTTCTGTGCCTTTATGCCAGAAGATGGTCACATGTCAGATGTGCTCACTAGGGCTGCAGATATCTGATCTAGAGGTGTCATGTTAAATCCTAGAGATAATTAATTTATTTTCCCATTTTTCATGCCAGAAGGACTTGGAAAAATAAGAGTGGTTAGGCTAGTATCCTAGCCGTTAGCTATGGCAGGAGCAATATTAATAGAGCTCAGGGTTTCTGGCAAGGGAAGCAGTTGATATCAGACAGCTAAGCAGATATAAGAACTGGAAGGTGTGAGAGCATGGCAAGCTGCTTGTTTTCTTAGTGCAAATCCAGATGTCCCTTTGCAGTAAAGGTGAAGCACAGGAACTACAGATTTAAAATAAAATTGATGTAGTTTTTTTTAGCTCAGAGGCATTCCTGGGTCTCCTAGATGACAAGGAGTCTCAGTGCTCAGGCTTACTGAAGCTTCTGAGGGCTTTGAAAATGCTAAAAAACTAAAAGTGTCTCCCTAGAAAGTATCTGGTAGCTGCAGTTGCTCTAATGCACTGATTACATGACAGTAGTTCTCCTTGTTTCCCACAGCTAAATTATGTTAGACAGCTAAAATACATGAAATGCTATCCCAGTATCATTTTCCCTGTGAGTTACTGCTTTAGTTGTCAAAGGACAACTCCATCAATGAAAAAGGAGAAGCCAAGGGGGTAATTTCCACTGCCTTCCTCTTTGCAGAGTTATTAGTTCCTCCGCAATTCAAGTGCAGAATGAAAACACATATGTATTTAATAGCATTTATACTCAATTTGAACAATTGTAATTGACTTCACAAGCTGCAGGGTGGTGAAGAGGTAGATCCAGGGTATCCATCTTTACAGTTAACCTGTATCTTTAAATACAAGAAGTTCATCAAAGTAAACTTTTCTCTACCAAACTGCTGGTACCTACCAAAACACTAGTGCTTTCCCACACTGGTGTCTCTGTGAAGTGACAATTGTACTAAGAAATCATGCTGTGTTCCCAAGACTATAAATCAAGGTTCAGTGAAGTAACACAACACTTGCCGTAGTGTCTCACAAGGAGTTGCTTGTGCAAACAAGACTGCACACTGGCTGGGAAGGAGTCGGAGGCAATGAATTGACCTGCTAGTGTGATCGTATCACCATATCTACTGCAAGGATTAAAGTTCATTTTGTGTGAGCTCTCCGGGGCCAGTCATGGCACAGACCTGCTGGCAGTGCGTGGACTCTCAGTTTCACCTTGGTTGCATGCTATCTCCAGGGAATGAGAGCTGGGTTGGGGACCATGGATGCCTTCTGCTTCAGGACTGTCTTTCCTTGTTGGTTGCAGAGTTTGTTCGCATGATGTCCCGTTGAAGATAATTCTCAACTAAAGAAGAATCAGCACCTTAGAGAGGGCAGAAGAGGACCTAGATGGAGCATCTAGCCCCGATGTTCCCACATGAAGGTTTATCGGCTGGCTGCAATTGGGACATTGCAAGATGACCTGCTGCTCCTCCCTCATGGTGGTCCCCATGCCCCTCCACCCTTTCACACTGTGAAAGACTTGCAACTTCCTACAACTGGAACCATTCCTTGGAGATGAGTGCAGGATAACTGCAGAGCCAGGACTTGCCATGATGCTTTCATGGGATATTTGCAACTTTAAACTCCTCCTCCCCAGCTTTATTCTCCCACCAGCTGCTGCAAAGCAAGAGCAGGAGAAATCCTCTTGGCTTGGTGGATGAGAGCAAAGCCATTGGGACTGGTGGCAGCCTCAGGGCGTGCTCTGCACTTCTTGATTTCCCTTGGTGAACCGTGTCTGTGTTTGCTGTCTGTGTGTGCGTCTATCTGTGTGGAGTTATTTATGCTTCCCTGGCACATATTCACATCTCCTGTGGTTATGTTTACCAAGAGTAAATTCAAATACATGTCTTGTGGGGGGAAAGCGATAAATATGCACGCTGAAATGCTCTGGAGCCTGGATGTCCCTGTGAGAGGTGGTGGCTGGGCTGGGGGAGAACAGCTGCGGCAGATGCACAATGCAGCATCTGCACCTGGGTCCAGAGGCAAGTCCTTGCTGCAGGAAGAGGAGCCACTACCGGCCACTAAGCCTTTGGCAGGGCTCTGCCCTCCTTCCTGCTGTCCTCACAGTGAAGGGACCTGGAGGTGCTTCTTGGTGAGGGCAGTGTGGAGGGTCCCCACCCCTGCATCCTCCCGGCTTGCAAGGCAGCAGGTGAGAGCCCCTGTGGCATCCTGGCAAGGAGCAATGGGAGAAAGGGCACAGAGGGGAGCTGGGTGGGGGTGGCATATGTAGCAATAGCCACCCCACCCGCCTTTTCAGGCCATTTAAATCACAACTGTGAGCCTATATATAGTGGGGGCCATGCTGTGGGAGCTGAGCTGTAACACCATTGGTGCCGGGGATTGGCTGGGAGCCTTGTGTGGCAGTGCCCTGCTCTCCAGCTTATTCATACTCGAAAATGCTGCACGTGTCTGCAGCGGTGACAACAGCAGCCTCTAGGCCTTACCAGCTGCTTCCAGACACATCAGATGCTCATCCACCCTTTCCCCAAGGTGCTCCCCACCTCCTGCTCTCTTCCCCTACTCTGCCAGACCTACAGTTGTCCCCTTTCTCTATGCAGAGACTCAGTCACAAGTTGCCAGGACTAATTTCTGCTTGGCTTCAAAGGGCATCATCATCGCTGTGTGTTTCTCAGTGTGACTGAGAGTTGTTTTCCTCTCAGTTGCCCCCTTCTTCCAAGGGGAAGGTTAGGGACCAATACTCTCCTGCTTCCTCCATCTCAAATCTTTCACTTCCCAGGTTCCCTTTCAAATTCTCAGGGTCCACAAATCCATGTCCCAAAGGAGGATTTTCTCTTCTCCTTTCCTGTTGCTGTGCCAACCAGCATAGCTGCAGTGATGGCTGATATCCCAGCAATGGAAAAACTTATGTTTCTCCTTATATTTGTGTGTTTGTGTGTAGTTGTGTTTGCACAGGTGTGTGCACTGGGAAAGGTTTGTGTGCGTGCCCATAAAAGCAGGGAGTGCAGATAGGTACCTGGGAGTGCAGCAGTGGAAGAGTTTGTTTGCAAGTGGGTGTATGCAAACTATGTGTGTGTATCTATGGAGCTGGTCCAGTCTTAGAAATGTGGGTGTGAGCCAAGAAATTGGAAAATGGATATTTACAGATCTCCATATTTACTGGTACAGCAGCTGAACTATATAGTGCTTAGGAGATGAGGGTGATAAACTGAACAGAGTCCAGCCCTGGTAAGTTATATATGTACTTAGGATAATACTAGGGAGGGAGAGGGCTGTGCAGGCTTGTGTCTGCCATAGGGAGTGCTGGTACACAAATGTGCTTCACTTACAGTGGAGCCCGTTGAGGAAGGAGCGTGCGTGTGTATGCAGAGGAAGAGGACAGCTGCGCTGCTTGCCTGTATGCCGCAGAGTGTTCCTGCCCGCGGGGACGGTGACGGCTCAGGGCACATGCCTTGTGCAGTAGCCGGCATGCACAAGCCCAACAGGCAGTGGCAACAGGCACGGTGGCTGCTTCTGCCTGTTCGTTCCCGGGTCCTGCACCGAGCAGCTGCATCCTTTGCCTGCAGCAGCAGATGGCAGGACACGGTCTTAATTTATTTAAAACTGTAAACCAATTTCTAGAGGCTGCACTGATCCACAGTGCAGCATCATGGTGGCTGGGGATGTTCTCTGTGAACTACTGCCATTTTCACTTGGGCAGGTCCCTGTGTTTGTACCATGGCAGAGCTGTGTTTGTCTTCCCCAGAAACACGGGGACACCGGTGCTAGGGGAAGGGTGGCTGCAGGACACCTTTGTGTCATTGCAGAGACAGCCCTGGAGCCACAGCTACATCTGAGGAAAGCTGAGTCTCTGCCAAATTATCTGTAGCTCTTTTCCGCCAGGTCTTATCATGATATAGTGAACAGGTCAGACAGGGCAGGTCTCCAAAGCATTCATTTTTCTTTTCCTTCCAGCAGAGGAAGCCTGGCTTTACTTGCACAACAAACCCCAAATAATCCCAGGGAGTTTTACTATTTTCTTGTGCAGACAGGGTCAGAGATTAAAGATCCAATCTAAATAATCTAATTCCAGAGATAATCCTTTCGCTCTCATCTCCAATCCAGTACCAGGGAGGCTTCCAAATAGCTCCACAGGGCAGGGCAGAGCTGGTCCCCTCCGGGCACCTGAGCCCCATAGCCCTGTGTGGGTCGGGAGCTGGCCCAGGCAGTGGCTGACTTCTTAGATGTCTTGTTACCCACGAGGTCTGCTTCTGACCCACACGTCTCCATTGCTCTTATTGGACATCCCGAATCCCAATCCCTTTTTTCCTGCAGTAAACAGCTAATACCCAAAACATGTGCCCCACAATGCTTGTGAATGATCAGGGCTGTAGACCAGGCAGGACCGACTCAAGACTGAGAGTCATTTTGGCACAGCTGCCAGGGGACAGGGAGAGCTCAAGGGATTGAGAAGACAACCCGGAGCCTTTCACTTCTAGGTTACTGGTGTAAATCCAGCCTTCATCAAGGTACTGATGGCTCAGTGCATTAGTAACAGGATCCAGAACCTCTGACATCTGGGGCACAAGCTGGCATCAAGTTGTTGGTGACCGCAAGTAATGATTCAGGGGCAGCGGTGTAGGACATCGCGAACACAGGCCATCGCAGCACGTCTGCCATCCTCTGCCAGCGGCCATGGCCAGACTGTGAGCCAGGGCAAGCACTCCTCCCGTACCTGGATGAGCGCAGCCACTATCCCTCCTCACTTGCAACTGCTCAGTTAATCCCTCTTGCTTCATGGTGGGCTGACGATTCTTGGGAAATAATCATCCAGGCTCGTTGTTGGAAGATGCTCTGACTGGGGAGGCAGAGGAGGTATTGCAGTGCTCAGTGCCTTGCCTTCTAAAAAGGCTGAGTCCTTGGATGGAGGGGAAAGAGAGGGTTTTGCCTTCTGTTCAAGGAGGGGAACTCTTCCTTTTCAGGGAAACTCTTTTCAAAGAAGACTTGCTGATATTTTGCTGTGAGATGTACAGGAGCCCCAGCAGCCCTCGACACGGACCCCAGGCTTGGCACAGCCCCGAAAGCCCCTCGTGACACTCTGGTTAGCTCTCAGCTGCCCTTGTACATGTCTGGGACCAAAGAGGCCCCTTCAGCTGAGGGACCCATCTTGGTCATACCTAAACATTAGCTAGTAAATCCCTTCATGTCTGAATCCCAGTTCGATGCTGGGTTTGTAACAAAGCCCCAGTCACCGGCTGCATGGCCCCTGTGCCCACTGAGGCAGTGAAGTCCCACTGCGAGCCTCACGCTCCCCAGTTCACTGAGAGGCACAACAGGGTTTCAGCCAGGCTCTGCCCAGCCAATGCGTGTGTGTAACCTCAACCCCGCCATCTCCTCAGCCCGCTGGTGATTGACACCATCTCTCGTACTTCACTTTCGCAGCTCACAGTGGTAACCTGGTGACACACAAAGTGTTCACGTGCTTTGAAGTTGCACTCAAGCGCATCACAGTTTAAGCTAAGAAATCTTGAGAGCTTAGGGAGGATCACCTGTAATTAGTACAAATGAGCTCTAACGAGGCCTCCCTCTACCTTGCCAACTGGATAGCATTGTTCTGGCCACGGCTGCTTGCACTCCTTTGCTAACTGAACTTGGGGGACACCCAACAGGTCACAAACACACCAGGGATAAGGGAGATCAGTCTGGATTTGATCAGATGCTGCCAGGGCTGGGGTCTGTAACACTGGGATGATTTGCCAGGAGCCAGCGTGAGGTGGCTTAATCTGGAGAGGTGGCAGCGCGTGCGTTTTCCACTGTTTTTCTGGATGTGGTTTCCAAAGCCACCTTGCAGTTTCAGGAACCCCTCTTCCCAGCAGCAGTGCCATGTCTGCACCGGCCCAGTTATACCACCAGCCCAGAGCCGATGTGACAGCAGCAGGGATGTGCTCTGGAGCCCGCTCCAACCTGGGCAGAGCGGGTTAGGGAGCGGGGGGTGGGTGGTTACTCCCCCTCACCAAACTGACTTCACTCCTCCAAGGCTGTGACCTGTTAAGAGACCTCATAAGTGCATTACAAAACCAACAAACCCATTTAATTCACATCTGCAGGGCTAAGTCTTTATTTCTAAAGGCAAATGCACTGTGGAAGACCCAAATTAATAAAGCATCATTGGGACTTAGGAGCAGCCACTACTAATGCAAATGGTGACCAAAGCGTGGACGCAAGGCCTGGCTGGTGTCTGAAGCTGTGGGGAACGCCGAGATCAGACAGAAGGGCACGCGTGGAAGCAAACATTACGTTATCTGCTCCTCTGCACTGCGTAGTGAGCGAGTTGCATCCGATCTCCATCCGCGATGCCTCACTCCAGCCCCCCCAAGACCTTGCCAAGGTTCTCCAGAAAAAAAGAAAAAACAGAATCTTACATTGTCCTGTAAAATGCAACACAGGGAGGGGAAAAAAAAATCACTGGCACTGTAACAGTTAGATCCTCACCTTCCCCTTTTATTTACTCTTTTACTTTTCAAGCAGATTATTGTGGTCCAAAGTAGTTGCACATCACCCAGCTGCCTCCTTACCGGCCTCTTCCCGTACTCCGTACCGGGGGCGAACGGGGGAACCAGCGTATTTTGTCGAGGCAGAGAATCGGTATTGGGAGTTGCTGTTCAGAGTACGGTGGACGCGGAACTACCGGGGTGTAAGGACAAGCCGCCCCCAACTCCGCCCCCGGCCGCTTCCCCAAGCGCCCAGCCCGGGCCGCTCTCGGGGCCGCTCCGCTCCGCTCCGGTCCTGCCGCGGCGCCGCCCGTTGCCTCGGCAACCCGCCGGCCTCCCACTTCCCGCCGCCGTCCCACAGTGCTTTGCGTTCCGGCCGCGCTGGAGCCCCCTGATTGGAGGGACGGAGGGGGCGGGGCTCTTCCCTCAGGCGTCCGGCGCTGAAGGTAGCTCAGCGGGCTGCGTCCCCGCTTTAGAGACGCTGCTGGGAAACCTCGTCCGCCTCCGCCGCTCGTTCGGGGCGAGCCGGTTCTGCCCTCGCTCCCCTCCCCGAGCGGGCGGTACCGGTCCTGGGCACTCCCGGTTCGCAGGGACCGACTCCCCGCTCCGCGCCAGCCCGCTCTGCTCCCGCCGGACACGCCTCCCGCCGCAGCGCGCCGCCGTCCCCTCGCCTCTCAACCAAGCCTGCTCGCCCGCTGCCGCCGCCCATTGGCCCGGCGCGTTATGAACATGCAGATAGAGGTCCTCGGCCGCCTAATGGCAGGCGGGCAGAGAATTAATATTCGCTTTGCGGTGTGTGGATTGGCCGGCGCGCGCTCCGCCCCGGCAGCGGGGTAGGCTGCCCCCTGGCGGCGGCAGGAAGGGGCGGGCGCGGCGCTGGGAGCCCGAGATGGTGGGCGCCGGGGCGCGCGGGGCGCCGCTGCTGCCGCCGCTCCGCCCCGGCAGCGGGGTGGGCTGCCCCCTGGCGGCGGCAGGAAGGGGCGGGCGCGGCGCTGGGAGCCCGAGATGGTGGGCGCCGGGGCGCGCGGGGCGCCGCTGCTGCCGCCCTTGCTGCTGCTGCTGCCGCTGCTGCGGGGCGCGGCGGGCGGCCTCNNNNGCTCCTCCCGCCCCGGCGCCGTCCCGCCTCCTCCGGCCCCGCCGCGGAGGGTCGGTGGGTCTCCCCGCAGGGCTGCGGTGGCCCGGGCAGGCTCGCAGCCGGGGTCTCCTCTCCCTCAGCCGCCCGGGCCCGCCGTGGCGGAGGGGCTGGCCGTGGGACAGCGAGGGGCCGCGGGGGGGGGGCCGGGCCAGC
>VXBL01000841.1:316500-336596 GCA_013400195.1 Aramus guarauna | reverse complement strand
GTTTTGTGTTTCTTTTCCTCAGGTAACTCCCAGCTTTTCCACCTGGCCTGCCCCGCTGCCCTCCGCCCGCAGTGCGCGGCCCCGGAGGGAGGGCGGACGCCCGGAGGTGGGTGCCCGGTGCCGGGGGCTCTCCCCGTCCCCCCTCCGGCCACGGACGCGGCGGGTTCTGCTTAGCTTCGGGGGCCCTCCCTCGTTGCTAGGCAGCGCCCGCGCCCTCTGACCCGCCGAGGCCCCGCCCCTCGCTCCCATAGCTACCGAGGGAGGCGGCGGCCNGCGGCGGGAGCGCCGGAGGCTGAGCGGCCCGGCTGAGTGCTGCCTGCCGGGCGCGCTGGCGTTGGAAGCGGCCGGGGAGTGTGCGCCTTGGCCGGCGCTGGCTGCAGCAGCGCGGTGTGCTCCTGCCTTCGGCTTTGTTACAACTTCCAGAAAGTTTGGGGGGTGGGGATTTTATTTCCCTTCTGGGCTGCCGATGTCTGCTTTTCTGTCCCGATCCCTTCCCTTTCTTGCTCTGCTACCTGGCGCCCAGCGTGCCTTTGTTTCTTGTAGCCCCGGTTTTGTTCCGCTTTCCTGAAGCTTTTGCAAAACAACTTGCAGTATGTATCTTAACGGGCTGGAGCTAGTTAAGAGAAAATAAATTCCTTTGGTAATTGCTCAGAGATATTTTTAAATGCTGTTGTATGTGTTCTCTCTCTTCTAGATTATTTATGCAAACCTGAGGACAACATTTACAACATTGACTTCACCAGGTTTAAGATCCGGGACCTTGAAACTGGAACAGTGCTGTTTGAAATTGCAAAGCCATCCGCTTCAGGTGTGTCACGCTGATGTTGCAGGGAGGCTAGAGAGACTCGTGGAGCTGAGAAGTTGCAATGCAGGACCCGTGCAAACTAAGCAGAAAGGTCCTTTGATATGTCCTGGTGACTAAATTCCTCTCCTTTAAGCATAGAACGAAGTTTACCTCTGCTGAGAAACTTGTTGTCATAAAACTGTGAAGTGATTATTGTGACATGGGGGATTACTATCAAATGCAAATCTTCCCTCGTTTGCTGGCTGTGGTACAGAGTTTGTTTCATGTGCTTTGGCAACTGCGAGGGGGGATATCCTGTGAGGTTGAGGGTGGTTTCAGCTCCGGAGCCAACAAGGCTTCTCCAACTGTCGTAGCAGATCTTTTCTTTATTACTTAGTGCCCGTGTGAGTCTCAGACCAGTTATTAAACACCTTTACGTTCAGTGCCTAAGTAACAGCCAGCTTGTCCTAATACACCTGCTAGCCAGTGTTCCCTTATGTGTACGCTATTAGCAGAATAACTCTGAGCTGGTGCATTTTCTAGAGCAAGATGACGAGGATGAAGATGACAGCAGTGAACTGGACGCTAGTGCAGGCCGCTTTGTTCGTTACCAGTTCACCCCAGCATTTCTCCGTCTTCGTACTGTTGGTGCAACGTGAGTATGAGTTCGTAGAAAGAAGGGAACATCAGATGTTTACAAAGTGTCACTTGACAGTTTATAACAAAACTGAATCAAACACTGGAGAGAACCCATCTTACACTACAAATATCAAAGCCTCTCTCTCTGGAATGATCTGTTGAATTCTTGTGTAGTCCAAGGCTGTGTTTTTCACAATTGGAAGAGAGGTATGTAATCTCAGCTGTTTTTTCCTACTTTTTCCGTACAGAGTGGAATTCACAGTGGGAGAAAAACCAGTGTCAAACTTTCGAATGATTGAGAGACATTACTTCCGAGATCGCTTGCTGAAGAACTTTGACTTCGATTTTGGCTTCTGCATCCCCAGTAGCAGGAACACATGTGAACACATCTATGAATTCCCCCAGCTCTCAGAAGACCTTAGTAAGTATCTCCTTTCCCAGGCTGGGCTGTGTTTTGTTTGTGTGTGTGCGTATGCCTCTTTTCTCCATCTGCTTGTGAAAGAAGTTGTGACTGGGATGGAGGGGACAGGAATAAATAGATACAGGTTCCTGGTTTAAGCTGTGTGTAATCTTGACTGAATTACAGATTTGTGCTGCAGATTCTCCTTTGAAAGTGAAAGACTAAGACAAGCTGTGTTGTCAAGTCACAGGCTGCAAGGACTGATCAGAGTCACAGAGCTGACATGCCTGATGCCTAACAGAGTAGCCCAGAAGATAAGAAAACCCTGAAAAAGGGTTCTCTTGGTAGCCACGCATCTGTTCAGCACTTGCTTGCTAGGGCTTGAGCCTCCTGCTTTGGAACAGAACTGACTCTTCTCCAAGAGGTGTGTTTTTGAGCCTACCAAGATCTCTGCAAATATCCATTGCGCAGGGTACATTTGACCTCAGGGGGTGGATAGAGCAGGAGCACGTGGGCCCTTCTGTGGCTGCCTCGGTGCGGGAGGAGGTGCACAGTTTGTGCCCTTCCTGCTTACGTGTGGGGAGTGCCACCGCTTTTTCATTTGTGGATTGCTACCTCTCCGCTTACAGACGTGACTGCAGCTCTGCTCTAGTGGTGGCTCTGACAGTTTTTAAGGTCTTGTGTGAGATTAGTCCATCCTCCTTTGTTTGCTTTTGACAGTGCTTGTCCTGTGAATAGGAAGAATGGGAAGGGGCAGGCCAGAGCTTTTGAAGTGTGCTCAGCAGAGCAGTTTGCTTCTCTTACTTGGGTAGGGCAGAGCATCAGCCTGGTAAATCCAGCAGAGTGGCAAGAGTCTGTCTTACTCTGTCCAGTGGAGTGTGGCAGGCTTTTGAATGTAATTGAGCTTTCTCTTTTACAGTCCGTCTGATGGTTGAAAATCCATACGAGACCCGCTCAGACAGCTTTTACTTTGTGGACAACAAGCTGATTATGCACAACAAGGCCGACTATGCTTACAATGGAGGACAGTAATCATTCTGTGTCCTCTGGATGCTGTGATGCCGTTAATCGTTCCGGATGTCCAGAAGTGGACTGGAGTTGCTGTCTCGTGCAACAAGGCTTCTTGCTAAACCTTTTCTCCTTGCATGAGGCTGAAAACACGAAGCGAAGACGACAGCTCCTGAAAGTAAAGGAGATCTCCCTGCAACACTTCTCTATCTGATACTCAACATATCCTGCCTCTCATTCTCTATTTCTGGTTACCTTCTGGTACCTTGGTTAGGTCATGGATCAGAGGTGCTGTTAGAAAATTACTGCTGTTACAGTCTTTGTAGTTAGATTGCACTTTTAGTGCTTCTGATGTTTCGCCTTTTGAGTGACTACCCACTTTCAAGAGGTCAGATTTTTTGGGTAAGCTATTTCTTAGCAGGAAAAGGTTCCCCCTTCAAGTAGCCAGTAACGTCTGAAGAGCAGATCTCTTCTTAAGTTGGATAGATCATCTCTTTAGTGCACAGTGGTTTAGTTTGTAGTGTGGCTGAGATTGCTTTTTAGGGTGCATCCCAATATTCTCCAGTGGGAAAGATAAAATAAGAGACTAATTCAGCTTCTAAGCAGGGCAGGAATCTTCCTTCTGCCTCCAGGGGCCAGAGCTGCCCCTCAGAATAGTTTAATCTGTGTTTTGCCAGAGATTTCACTACAGATACGAGACAGGGGAAAAAGGGGGCTTTTTACAGGTTGGTCATGGAATCAGTCTGACAGCATTTCTATTTGAGTTCTTGTGAGGAAATTGTTGACTTTTGGAGCTCAGGGGTCAACCTTAGAGCTGAAGTTAATCTCCATATATTTACCATTTCTCCTGCTTCCCTTTGTGTAGGAATTTTGGCTCTTGCTACAGAATGTATTGCTTTTTAGATTGACAGCACGTTGTCAGTCTAGCTGGGGTGGAGGGGTGGTGTCAGTCTAGTGGGGCTTAGAGGGAAAGGGGAGAACATGGAAAATGACTTGAAAAATGTGTAGGAAGCAGAGCTTCCTAGGCTTCAATCTCTATACTTTTAAACCTGAATGATCTGTCAAGGGTGCTGGAAGGAGACACAGTGGTGTTACCAGCTCATTTGCTTTCTTTCAGTTGAGGTATTAGTAGCTAAAAGCTTCCCAGGTCAAATCACTCAGTGTTACAGAGTGAGATTCTTAGAGAGTGACAACTGACACGGCTGTCTTTTCAATTGAGCTCTCACTGCTGCTTTGCCTACTTAGCTGCTTGTTTATGGTTTAGGGAGTTCATCTGCCAAGTTAATTACCTCCAGACCAGAGGGTGTATTTCATAGCTGCCGTGAGGAGACCCATGTCTTCCCAGCAGCCATGCTGGGGCTCAGCTCCTGACCACGTAAAATCTCAGCTAACAAAGTCCTTTTCTACCTATTTTGCCAGCTTTCAAGACCAGAATTTTGCCCATCCCCTCGCTGGGCTGGTCAGTCGTGCCTCTTGTATGTGGGAGAGAGGCTGTGTCTGGACTAGAGACATTTGCTAGTATTAGTTCCACTTGCTCCTTGAGACAATTGAAACTGAACTCCTTGGTGGATACAGTTGGTTACCTGCTGCATTAAGTAAGATTCAGTGTAGTTTATGTTTTAGCAGGATTAAGTGCAGTGGGCATCACAGCCTGGAGCTTGTAAAAGCATAGACAGCAATAGTAGGAAACCACTGCCTTTGCCTCCCAGATTAGCGATGTTAACTTTGGCGTAGAAGACCAGCTGGCATCAGGGTAAGCAGTGAGAGTATGTGGGGTGACAGCCATGAAAGAATCTCCAGCTCTTGGGAAGATACTTAATTATGATTAACCACAACAAATGACCTGTTCTGGGTGGAGCATTAATCATGAGCAACCACAACAAATGACTTGGGAATGTGGAGGGGCAAGGTCTACGTGGTTGAAAGATGAAGAACAGTTCTGCTACCATCAATACCCTCCAGCATCTCCAAAGGCACTTAGGCAATCTTGTTTAGTTATTTCAGAATTAGTTAAAGCTGCTTGTAAGGTGGAGCTTGAGATGCCTCTTGCAGTGATTGTTTTTGGAATGCCTTGTGCTGTGCTGGTGAGGTGGGAGATGTTTGTTTGGATGGAAAAACAGGTAGTTACTTGTGATAAGGGAGAATTGCCTAGAAGTGTGTTTTTCATCCTCAAGTGTTCTGAAATGCTCAGGATCGTGTCTGAAAAGCCTGCTAATTATTCCCTGGGAAATTTTAGCATGTTGAGCTGAATTTGTAGGTAGTATAAATCCAGGTGCCTTTAAACATTACTTTTATCTAATTTTCTTTATGAAGCAACCTCTTGCTTTTCTTATGGGTGTGATGATTCCCATTTGCTTTCTATGTCACTGCGTAAAGGTTCTTAAAAGGAAGATGGACTGTGGCGAGCAGCAGAAATTGCCGTGCGGGCAAATAACCGACTTGGGTGAGCCGTTTGTAGTAGTCAGCGTGCAGCTCTGTACGGTCGGGGTATTTGTAGGGCTGTGGCTGCCATCTAGCCGCTGCTGTGCAGAACGCAACTGACAGCAGGAGAGCACTCCACATGTAAATGAGGCATTTGATGCTTACGGGAAAGTGGATTCTGTCTATAGTCATTACCTCTGCCAGTAGTGATGAGAAAAAAGCATTGAAGCAGTTGCTTTCCCATTGGTGAATGTATCGGCTATTCAGCAATTAAAAAAAACCAAACTAAAAATGGAGGAAAATCAGAAGACCTGCAGGCAGCACCGGCGCTCCTCAGTTTCTAGCTGAATTTGTTTGCTTTGCCAAATTAGAAGGTCTTTGCCCAAAAAGCATGCTGCAGAAAAAAAAGTCTCTATGAGAGGGCAACCCAGCACTGAAAAAGTTGATTGTAATCCAAAAAGTCAGGGATTTCCAAACTCCTGCCCCACTTCAGCTGCTTCCCTAAGGTTCCTTTTCTCTTAGATGCTTTCTATAAAGTGTCTTTTCTTTGTGGCAGGTAAGATGTCTTTGGTAAACGTGGTTTAACAGAGCATCTTCCTTCTGGATTATATGCTCTGATGCTTTGATGACAAGTCAAAGCTATTCATGCCAGTCCACTAGGAAGAAATTGTCTTTGTCAGGTGGATGGTCTGTCCTAGCTGAACACAAGGGAGATGCTTTCAGCCGCCATTAAAGTTTGAGCAAGGGAAAAGGTATCTACAGACAGCTTCTCTCAGGTCGTGTGCTGAGTTAGAGAGTTGGGATCATATGTGTTCTGCTCTCACAAAAAAAGGGACCAAACCCACAAATTCATGCGAAGTCTTTCCAGTATTTGTCCTCTTAGGACCAGGACCTCTTTTTCACATTTTTGAGGCGAGTGCTTTGGATCCATGCAAGCAAGCTTCCTGGACAGCTGTTGTCATGATTGACTGAGGAATACATACTCCACCGGGTGAAGGAAGGTCATCTTGTGTGTGGACTGGGTCCTGCTGTCCTCGTCCTCTGTTTTTGGTAGGAAGCGACCTCCTCTGTGTGTTTTCCTTAGGATTTCCAATGTCTCTTGCTGCAGAGAAGCAGCAGCCTCCTCTCTGGTGCTTGAGGATGTTTATTCCGCTTACCTGAGGGTCCAGGAAGAACAAAACAAGTCTTTAGAAGTCAGAAATGAATGAGGAAGGTGGTAGCGATGAAGCAGTAAGGTCCAAGCGTGACAACTCTACTTCTCAGCTCTGTGTTTCATTACATCCTCTTCAGCTGTCGTTTACCAGTGTTTGCCTTCTGCCCTGCTGTCCTGTCACACGGAGCTACCCCAGAGCGTGGCCTGGTGTCAGCTGTACTCCTCGGGCTGGAACGCGGTGGCTTTACCATGAGGACAAGGCTAAGGGACGGCTGCTGGCGGAGTCAAGCACCTCTTTCCTCTGCAGCACAGGGGAAAAGCCAACACCAGCAAGCGCCGTCTCCGTCTGCCTGGATCTCAGCGCTGTTACAGGACATGGATTCGTATCTCTCACAGTGTGGCCTTGTGGGCTCCTGGCGCGTCCGCCTCCTCCGTGCTGTCCCCTTGGGGCGCAGCCGTGCTGGTGGTGCCCCCTCACTCCTGGGGTGCTGGGGTCGCCGGCTCCCTCTCTGGGTCCCAGCACGGTGCCGGCAGCCCCCCTGCCCTCCGCGGCGCGGTGCCCGGGTGACGATGTATTTGTATAAACGTTATTTTGTCACCAGCAATAGGAATAAACCCTCCCGTTTTCGCACAGGCGGTGCTCACTNCGGCTGCGATCCTGGGTCACGCGACCCCGGTGCCGGGGGGGAAAAGTGTACCCGTCCGGGGAGCCCCCCCGTCCCGCCGTGTGTCCCGAGTCCCGCCTGGAGGCGAGCCGTCCTGGGTCGGTTTGAACCCTCTTCCCCCGGGCGTGAAGGGGAACGACGGCGCTTAATTCCTTTATTTCCTTCCAGCGCTGGCCTTTGGGTGCCTCCGCCGACTGCACACGGTGTACCAGACAGCGGAGCTGCCAGAAACCCACCAGATGCTGCGTCAGACGTGCCGGGACTTCGCGGAAAAGGAGCTGATGCCTCTCGCAGCTCAGCTGGATAAAGAGCACCGCTTCCCGGCCGAGCAGGTGCGTGCTGCTCCCGCCGGAGGTGGGCACGAGGGGGGCAGCTGGCTCGGTCAGGGCCTGGCGGCAGCGGCGCAGGAGCACCTGGGCCTGAAGCTAATGTACATTAAGCTCTGGCTTAGCAGAAAATTGAGGTTTAGACCAACTTGTGGCAGAGTTCTTTCAGCGTGGAGGTTGTAATGCCTACAGAACGTTTTGAGCGCTTTGGTTTTCCTTGTGTCTCCGTGTGGCTTTAGTACCATTGAATTTTCAGTTCTTTTACTGACTTTCCTGTGAACTGTAATACGACTGACTTATAAAATAAATGAAATACTTTTATAGGTTGCACGTAACCATAAAATGGTTTATAGTGAGGAAGTGCAGATGAGTGCATTTCAGATGGTGAAGAGGTCAGGAGATAGATGCATGTTGGTCATCCTCTGGGGCAGTGAAGCAACTGAGATTCCCATCAGACCTATGACTTCTTCTCTGGAAAGCAGTCCAGACACAGCAGTGCCTTCTGTGCCGTGTTGAGCAGACGAACTCACCTGTTTCATTGCAATGCAATACTAAGCTCCAGAAAAATATTTACTGCTGTGTTAGCTAAAAGGCTCCGAGCAAGCACAGTCAGAGGCATATGAGTTTTGTCATATGCCCCTCTTTATATTGAGTAAGTAAGATAGCCAGGAAAGTCATACTCACTCTAAGGAAGAAAAAGCTTTCCTCTTTACTTCACTGTTCTTACCTGAGAATTTTACATTTGATTTTGAGCCTGTTGAATGCATAGGGGAAAATTCAAAATGCAAACAGTGTTTATTAAGATAAAGCAACATACATAGAACTAGTTGCTGTCTTTTGTTCATCCTCTGGATTTTATGTGAAGGACTAGTGTTTTGGCTGCCCATAGAGGATGGAAAATATTTGTTTAAGAATTCATCCTGGGTCCTATTAAAGCAAGCAGGTGCTGGTAATATGCTTACTTCTGCAACACTAAAAGCTTGAAATCTTAAATATAAAAACAGAGAAAAGCTTCTGTTTTCTTTTGTATGTTGCCAAATGTTAACAAGAAAAGTAGAGTGAGACCGTTGGTGCTCTGAAGAGCTTACGGTTAAGAAACCAGGGGTCCAGCTGAGGAACTTGGGGTGGAATAATTTGGAATGTAATCAACAATTAAATTATTTGGGAAGCGAGACCTGGCTTTAATGGGAATGAAAAATCACCTTCTTGCAAACTCTGCTGTGGGTCATTCATTCTGTAACATTCTTTCTTTGTGCAGTCCTAGGCTGAAGCTCAGCAGACTCAAAGGTAAAGTTCTAATGATTTTTATCAGCCAGATTTCCCATTGAGAGCTTCCTACTGACAGGAGACATGTGAGGGGAAAAGCTTTGGTGGGAGGCTGAGGAAATGCTGGGGGGGGGTTGCATCTCCCAATTTTACCTTCAAAAGGCTCCCTCCTTCCTAGTACTGAAAAGAGCTCTTTAAATAAGCAAGAGCCTCATCTTAGGCAGTGGTGACTGCTTACAGCTCTTGTTGAAGTCATCGGGACCTGGTGACACCAGTTTGTAGTCAGATTCCCATTTCACCAGGAGCTGTGTGCATTTTTTTTCCTCTGTGTGTAGCCCTGCTATGACCTGTCTTTATCTCCATGTGTCTGCATGTATTTGCTGGGACACTGGTGGTCCAGAGGATCTTACTTCTCTGTTCCTCATGTGCAGGTGAAGAAGATGGGTGGTTTAGGACTACTGGCTATGGATGTGCCAGAGGAGTATAAAGGAGCAGGCCTCGACTATCTGGCCTATTCCATTGCTGTGGAGGAGATCAGCAGGGGCTGCGCGTCCACGGGCGTCATTGTCAGTGTCAATAATGTAAGTGTCTCAGGTTGTGTGCGAGGGTCAGGCGTGGAACTGAGGCTGGCATCAGGGGGGTTACTGGGGAGAGGTATATGGGAGAAATGAGATCTGTTCCTGGGGTGGGTTCTGGTGTGTTGGAGAGTTCTTAGACATTAGGGAGGTACTGGATTGCTTGTACCTTCAAGAGGCACTAACTCAACTCTCCGTTCTTAAAGTCTCTGTATTTAGGGCCGATACTCAAGTTTGGCTCTGAAGAACAGAAGCACAAGTGGATTGCTCCCTTCACCAGTGGGGATAAAATTGGATGTTTTGCCCTTAGTGAACCAGGTGATGTGACTGTTTCTGTTGCAAAGAATGTTCTTTAGTCAGGTTTAGGATGGACTTTAGGTCTGTCAAAGTGTAATAGTTTGCAGAAAGGTAGTTTCTAGCAATTCTGTGTAAATGAAGTCTCAGTGCCCAAGATATTAACTGCCATCCCCATGGTCCATGCTGAAAATTTTCATCCCCTCTGCATGCAGAGCTCTGGAGGTGAAGATGTGTTAGACACATGGGCCTTTCCCCTTCCTGTTTGGGTCTTCTGAGAGGGACACTGCTACTACTGCAGTTACAAGAGATGGCGTGAGCTGATGGGGAGGTGCTGATGGGTGGGTTTGCGCCTCAGGCTGCCACTGATAGTGCCTGACTGTTTGCTGGTACCTTGCTCAGGAAACGGCAGTGACGCAGGCGCGGCATCTACGGTGGCACGCCTGGATGGCGATGAGTGGGTTCTGAATGGCACCAAGGCCTGGATCACCAATGCTTGGGACGCCTCGGCCACCGTGGTGTTTGCTACTACGGATAAATCCCTGAAACACAAGGTACGATCATTTGGGTCAGTCAGGAAAAAGGGCCAGGAGTAAGGGAGTTGTGTGGGAGAAGCACTTTGAAGAAGCTCTGGGGGCTCTGTATTTAGAGCTGTGCAGGCATTGAGCTGAGGAGGGGCTGATGCACGCTGGCTTTGTTCTGTCTCTGCTCTCCCCACCCTGCTTCTCCTGGTAACCTAGACACGTAGCTTCTATGAAAAATGTTTGGAGGAACCTGTTGACAGCCAGGTAAGTGGGAAGTTGGCACCATTCCTAAGAGTTTGGGTCTTGTTGCAGGGTATTAGTGCGTTCCTGGTTCCCATGCCAACTGCTGGGCTGTCACTGGGAAAGAAAGAAGACAAGCTGGGAATCCGAGCCTCTTCTACGGCTAACCTGATATTTGAGGACTGCCGGATACCCAAGGCCAACCTACTGGGGCAGCTGGGAATGGGCTTCAAAATTGCCATGGTAAGAAGTGGATCAGGGTGCACCTGTGGGTGTATAAAGCAGTAGTGCCCAAGCTTACCATTTTCAAAACCATTTTCAGACTTAGGATCACTTTGGTGAGAACCACTAACATAAGCTGTTCTGTGTAACATTAAGCAGTTGACCCCTCTTGCCAATGTGAGAGAAATCATTCATGGAGCTTGATGAATCATTAATTTACCATAGATCCTTGATAGTGCTTTTACTGTAGACTCAATGTGGCAGTTCTCAGATGAAGGCATGCTGATGCCGCTGAGGCGTTTTGTGAGCAGGGGTGGTATACTTTAATTTTTCTTCTCTCCCAACCCTCTATTCCTCCAGTTTGTACCCGTAGATAAAGCAAAACCCTGGTGTTTTCCTCTGCCACATACTTTGGCAGAGGAATGCTGTCCTGGAGGCACAGAAAACCTCTGGATAATGTCTAAATATGAATGAAATATGAGTTATGGCACGTGTGACTTCGGAGGAGCCAGGCAGCTGCAGAACAGCAGGTTCCCTGCAGTGACGCACTCCCCTATGGAAGTGTTCATTGCTCTCCTCTGTAGGGGCAAACCAGCATTTGTTGGCCTGACTTTTTGAAAAAGGCTGAGCTCCCTAGAGACCAGCCCATTCCTTTATGTCCACAACTAAAAGAACCCATCGGTCACCAACTACTTTAAGACATTCAGCCAGGACCGAGAAGATGAAGCCTTTTCTCACTGTGCTGTAAGTTCTTCCTGTGCATAGTGAGGCGGGGAAGCAGTTAAAAACCTAATAGGCAGGTATTTGAGATAAGTTGTGTTGTTGACTTAATTCTCTAGTCATTTTGAAAAATGCTTCAGTGTGTGTACTAATGATGAGAGCAAAGAAGGAAACTGACCAGATTTCCTTTTTTTTTTTATTTTTTATTTTTTTCCTTCCAGTTAAAGTAAAATCAGCTGCACAGTGAACTAGGGATCTAGCTGAAGGGTTCCTTTCAGCCCTGGCCGGAGCAGATGCTCCTTGTTGTGCTGTTTCCCTTATTTTGTACCCCCTCTTTTTTTTTTTTTAACCAGCTAATAAGAAGCAGTACCTCTCCTTTCTGCTGTCCTTCTTGAACCCCAGTGTCTCTCTGCAGTGCCCAGTACATTTTATAGCTCTCTATTCCTGCATAACTGGGAATATTCTGAATCAAGGTCTCTGATCCTTAGAGGATACTAAGCCTATAGGTAGCTTCCCAGCAAGAGCAGAAATATGAGTGTACTATTTTGATCAAGTATACTTAACGCATGTGTTTTGTGTCTTTTGCAGCAAACCCTGGATGCGGGAAGGATTGGCATTGCCTCACAGGCTCTTGGAATAGCACAGGCAGCTCTGGACTGCGCTGTGGATTATGCTGAAAAGAGAATGGCCTTTGGGTCACCCATCACAAAGCTACAGGCAGTGCAGGTATGAGCTAGGCAGCCGGGCCAGTTCCAAACATTGCTGATGCTAGTGTAAAGTTCACATGGGCTCTTGGGCAGGCAGTACACTTTGCACTGTCTGGGGTAAACAAGGTAATAATTTCTGTTTTCAAACATCGTTAAAACTGATTGTTGGGATAGAGGCGCTCCTTTTCTAGCAATACTGGCCTCAGCAGTGGGAGACTTCTAGGCATGTTCTTGTGTGGGCAGAGGCCACCTGGAACAAAGGCAGTGTTTGTCATTGCAGTTTAAGCTAGCAGATATGGCCATGGCCTTGGAGGGTGCACGCTTACTGACCTGGAGAGCTGCTATGCTAAAAGACAATGGGAAGCCCTTCACAAAGGTAATTCGAACCTTCCATTTGTCTGGCAGTGACAGTGCAAGAAAACCATGCTATGTACAGCATTGCTTGTTCAGTGTTTGCCCAGCCAGCGCTGTTGGTGTTTTACCCATTTTTTACTATTGGACGGTGCTGTCAATGCTCAGGCAGCCTGCTGAGCTGGGTCCTGGTTTTAGCCAAGGGGAGGAGTGGCCACTGTCAGCTGGCACCAGTGATCAGGCCTGTCTCTATGCATAGCTGGTTTGCGAGTGTTCCAGCTCCTCGTGCAAATAAGGTGTTTCTTTTTGTGAGAGCTGCACCCTCAATGATGTTTTCCTTCCCCAAAGGAAGCAGCGATGGCCAAGCTGGCTGCATCAGAAGCTGCAACAGCCATCGCTCATCAGGTAACTACTTGAGTTGACATATCTGATACACAGCATGCTGAAAGGGAGTTTGCGTTGTCACATAGGTATTTGGGGCAAGTGGGATGGAATTTACTAGATTTTGTTTTTAAAGAAACAAACCAACCCACCCATATGGCTGAAGCTGGTTAGCACAGCCCTCTTGCTGGATAGTTATGCTGGCCTGTGGCAGCTCTGTTATTAGTCATCTCGTGCCTGCTGCTGCCCAGGGCAGTGTCAAAGGTTTGAGTGGGCTCAGCGATGTGGTAGGGCATATAGGTGCATCAGTCAGGAGTAGGAACAAGTTTGAAACATAGCAAGCAGCTGGAGCAGCACCTCCAATAAATGTAGACAGTTTCCCCTGTCCTTACTAAAAGTCTTAGTGAGCTATGTTCAGCTAACACGTACCTCTCAAACAATTCATTCTTTGTCTGGGACATCAGTATTGCTCTTACCCAGCTCAAATCATGTTTATTCCTCTGCAAATGGGCTGTAGTCCATCTCCATGTGTGTCATCCCCCCGCCCTCCGCTGTTAAGCTTGCAGTGGGCTTAGCTCTTTTGAAGGTGTCTGTGCTCTGGAGAAAATGAATTCCTTGACCCTGCCTCTTTTCTAACCTGCTGCCTTTATTTCAGGCCATCCAGATCTTAGGTGGGATGGGTTATGTGACAGACATGCCAGCAGAACGCCATTACCGTGACGCTCGCATCACGGAGATTTATGAGGGGACCAGTGAGATCCAGAGACTGGTGATAGCAGGTCAATTGCTGAAGGCCTACCGTAGCTGAAGAAGTGGACTGGAGCAAGACACTGCCCCAGCGTGCTTTCTAGCAGTGTACTACAGTGATCGAGTCTTGGCTCTCTTGAACGAGGCTAATGATGGAAGTTTTCCTCACCAATGAGCAACTGACCCTCTTGTTAATATGTGCTGATTCTTCTTTGGACAAAGTACGGTGCATGGAAGGCCATATCTAGGTTTGTAAGGGATGGCTGCGAGTGCAGGAGGGTGGAGGGAATCTCTCCTTGTAGGGGCGTGTAGGTCTTTTCCTACACTGGAGCCTTGTTTTGGTCTGGTAGCAGCAAAATGCCTTTGCTGTTCAGTGAGGTCAGCAGCTCTCCCTGTGCACTGAGGAGAGGTGCAGGGATTTGTATGTGGTACTGGATAGCCAGTGCCAATATTAGAGCATGTTAGAGCCTGTTCCAGGCCGCAGGCTACATTAATGAATTTCAGGCAGAGGATGCGGCTGTATGTGAGTGCCTAATTGGACAGGCTGTGCTGAGGTAATCCATGCAGCAGTGCACTTTTCCCTACTTCCAGACAGGCAGACACAGGTACTACCTACCTACTACAAAGGGCTCTTCCTACAGGTTGTGGTTGTTGCCTATGTAGATGTAAAATCAAAAATCAGGAAAAAAAAACACCACAACCACCCTCAACCTTGCCCAGCAGAGCCCAGGAGCCTGCTCACTGAGCCACTTACAGATGTAGATGTAAAAGCAGAGGACAGAAAAGCTGCATCAAAACAAAACAAACCACCAAAAAGAAATTGCTCTGCTCCCAAAGCTGCTTTTACTATACCAACAACTACTCAACAGGAACAACAGTGCATGATGTGACAGTAACAGCCTTTAATCTCTATATGTTTTGGACAACAATGAGGAAATGAACAGATGACATAGAAATACCTTACCAGGATACTTTAGCAGTAGCACATATCCTCAATCAGTTATTTTTGGCAAGAAATTAACTTTTAGAAGATTCACAACAGCCAAAAGAGAAGCTCTAAACTCAGGAAAAGAGGGAGAGGATTAAGACTACAGCCTGTATGGTTGGCTGCGTACGCTCAAGGTAAAGGGTTATTTTCCTGTGGTGCTATTTACTTAATTTGTGTGGAGAGAAAAAAAAGCAGGATTCTATTACCCGTAAGAGAGCAGAGAAGACAAATAAAACCTGGTTTTAAAGGACTACCAGTTCCCCCCCCCCTTTTTTTTTTAGTGCAAATGTGAATTAATTTAGACTATCACAAGATAAACCACCAGCACCTGCATGCACCAGTTGTTAGACAATGCGCCAAGGTGCGGCGTGTTCACTAGCGCAGCCATCCCAGCAATACAAATAATCCCTTTGCGGGTCGCTAGAGGGCAACTGCATGTTGGGGCAAGGTCTTCAGGTCTTGAATTTCTCCTCGCTGCTCTCACAAATGTGTGGATTAACAGAAACAGAGCCGGGCAGTGCATTCAACAGGGCTATTTCCTGGAAAACTATTCTACTGACTGTGAATGTATTGTAAATTATGGAGGGCTTCTAGGAGTTAGAGACACTTTTCTAGCTTAATTTCAGCCCATATCACTGCTTCGATGATTGGTGAAGGCTCATTTCTATGATTGTGTAGGAAAAAGTGATTTTATTTTACACTTAATTCTTCTTGCAGCCACGCAGCTACAGCAGGAGCTGTAGGGCTGCTCACTGCAAGAAAGTGAGGCGTTTTACTGTTCAGGGCTCATCTTCACTGACCTCATGCTGAGGGACAGCTGACTCCCCAGTGACCCAGAGCAGTCAGTCATGCTGAGGCCATGCCTGTGCACTGTTTCCCCTCACTTCATCTAGCTGCATCTTAGATCTGCTTTACCATACTGTCAGCGCTTTCAGACTGCGCCTCTTCCACCTCACGCCTCCTTCATTGACCAACTCTAAATGATTGCAGTTTCTCATCTCCAGAGCAAATTGCCCCTGGACCTGCACCGTGGCTGACGTAAGGGGAAGAATAGTGACAAACACCTCGGCTGACAGAGAACACACCTGAAGAACCTACAAGCTAGATGTACCAAATCCCCTGCGGGCCTTCTGCAGAGAATAGGGGGGTGCAACATCGAGTAATTGCCTACTCTTGGGGAGAATTGCTACTGCACCCATGACCAGAGCCAGTTTTTAGGAACGCCCAGATCATGCACCGCATGCCTCGTTAACAAGCTTCTTGCTAGCTCTGACATCAGCACACCAGCTGACCTGGCTCACAACTACATACTTGATGCTAACTTGCTGAGTGCTGCACCTCTGCTGTCATCTGTATCAAATTACACTGCACATCAAATTACAGAAAGGGTGGAGCTGGTCAAAAATCACTGGTCTAGGTACAGAATGCCAGTCAAGTGCCTGAGCCTAGGAACATCTTAAGATATTCCCTTTTGTTATTACTTAAAAACGTGCTTTGAGGGTGCAAAGGCTCTCAAACCTTCCTTGCTGCACAGAGCTCCAAGAGCAAAGAGCTGGCTTTTCCCAGAACAAGATACTAAGAGCTTACTCCTCGCTGCTGCTAGCTGAGAGACTTTTGGCTGTAATGCATGTGCGTCTGCTCATCAGGGTTGTTACAGAAGAGAACTGCTGAAAGCACAAAACACAAACAAGTTTTGCAGGATTTAAATAGGGAGCTCTTACCACAAGCCACCCCAGACAGCACTACTCTGGCTAGGCGTGGGGAGGGCTGGGCTTTCCTTTGAGAAATGGGTGTATTTACAGGTGAAGCAAAAAAGTTTTTAATCAGTTTACGAACTCGGCTAACACTGCAAAATTTCGGGCATTGACATGGGAAAATCAGGTCATACGTAAATTAGAGGTGGGAAAGGAGACAAGTCACAGCTACATTTTCCAAGGCCATTGTGGTTTTTTCCCCACAATGCTCTGAGTGTACATGAAACTGGTTACAAGGCAGACTACTAGGAATGAAGTGGGGGAGTCTTGGAAGTTTACAGCTGGAGATGGAAAACCACCAGTTGAAGAAGTTTCCAGGGCAGAAGGACTGATCAAATGAAGGCAGCAGGTCTGTCTAGTGTTTCCTGCTCCAGGAGTTCCTGTGAAGCCCTCACTAGAATTCTTTCCTTGGAAACACAGCTACTGGACTGAGGAGTTACTTCCCCTCATCCCCCCTTGGATTTGATATATTTTACATCCTACATAAAGCTCACAAGCTCTTCAAGTGAGTTCCCAACAGACTAGAGGAAGAGATGAGCTGTTCTGGGCTGTCATAGTTAAATACACACAGGTGAGAAATACCTAACTCTTTCTGGGGAGCACATCCCCCATGGCCTGTCCCCCACCAAGACTGAGGAGCTGCCTGGATTCCCTTCATAAGCACCTACCTTCCTTGGAGCACAGCAAGATGGGGCTCACTTTTCAATTTCACACAATTTAAAAAAAAACCCAAAAACCAAACCCCAAACCGGATGCACCATCTCAGCCTTCCAAGTTTAAGCAGTGTACAAAATGTTTTACAGGAATCAGCTGAAATTGCTGTAGTATTGCTTTCATATCAGAATACTGTCTCCTTGACTAGTCTTTTCTGCCAGTGTTATCTATAAGAAAAATAGGACAAGTTATTTTGATTTTAAATTAAATTTTGTTTTGCCTCAGTTAAGAGCCCTCATTATACACACAGACCTGGCAGCAGACACACATTCAGGTTTTGTAGGGATCTTGGAAAGCATGAAAAGTACCACATTTGAAAGACATGATGAAGTTAAAAAAGCAAAATACCTGTAACAGGAAGAAGAAATGGAATAGAGATAAGAAAATGTGACAGTATTGTAACATGAATGAAAATGCAGTTTGCTACTGTTTAACTAAAAATTAATTTCAAATTCCACTCACTACTTGTACAAAAAGAAAACCACTTGGGAGCCTTCGCTCCAATTCCCCCTCCTCCAAGAGGGTCAGTACCGAGCAGGAGAAGCCACCCAACCATCAGTATGTAGTTCCTAATTGCCTCAATGATTTCTTCCCCTTCTCTCACAGAACATACCGTACTTCTGATAGGAAATCTTCATCTCAGCAAAAAGCTGCTGAATGTCACAGGATTAAAACCGCATCACTGGCTCCCCGGCTGTGCTCCTGAGCCTCTGCAGGCAGTGTGGTACGGCCCCGCAGCCAGGCTGGGCACGGATTTGACAGGTTGCTCCCAACAGGCTGACACAGACACAGAATGACCAGCTCGCATTTCTGATATACTTTACCCATACTGGCTGGCCAGACAACCCCAGGTCATTTCTGAACTCATCATGTTTACAAGACTAAGTGTGACTGTAGGGAAATTTCAAAATGCAAACTAAAATTTCTAAGCTGACTATAAAAGACAAAGACACAGCAGAAAACTGACTCCAGGACTGTTAACAGGTTTGTACGTTACCATTCTGGTCCATGTCCTGACAACTTTGCTTTAAAAACTTTAGTCTTACCACCTTTTTTGCCAGTATCCTTTTAACTTCCTACAAAAAGGCTTATGTTAGTCAAACAACTATTAAAATACTTTTTTCTGACAACTTTTCAGAAGAAAGGCCAGGTGGGTTTGGTGATTTCACTGCAGGACTTTGTGTCAAGTAGTTTACTAAGGAGTTCAATAAAATGTTAAAGCAAGGCATGAACAACTGTACCAGACCCCACACGGAAGCCTAGGCCCTTGCTGGCCTCTGGAAATCCAAAGGACCCAAAGCAGCTTGTACAGTTTCATCCCGTTTCATCCTCAGGCTGAGAAGATGCGTAGTCGGCCAGACTGAAGAAACAAGGACAAAAGTGTGTCTGCGCAGAGAGGGCCCAGCAGCTGAGTAGCGAGGTAGGAATTTGCTTCTAATCCCCCTGAATGCTGAGGTTGTTCTAGACAGGAGAGCTGTGGGACAAAGCTTTACAGCTTTAACTTACTCAAACTAGAATGCTTTTCCCTCTGCAAGTAGGGAAACAGTTATGCTTCAGTTAACCTCTGCAAAGCACCAAAATCCTTTTCCCCACAGGTGGCAGCTGCTGTTCCGGTGTAGGGGCAGCAAATGCCTTTCAGTCCAGTTTTGCTCACCTGGCAGGTGCAAGCTTCTGCCAGGGAAGCAGGGCAGTCAGCTCAGTGCAGGAGGCACCACCTGTGGGTTCAGAAACAAAGCGTTGCAGTTACAGCTCAGTCTCTTCTCTTGGTGCAAGTCAGAAGGTCGCAGTGTGCAGGACAGCAATACAGCTTAAAAAGGAAGGCCAAGATTTTCCTGGAAAGGTAAATTAATTCTCCTTAAGCATTTGTCAATTAGCGCTTCTAGAACTTCTCCAAAATGCTTTTCAAGTGTAGAAAATAATTCATAGGCACGCTTTCCTGGCAGGGACTAACAAATGCCACTGCTGAACAGACTGACCTTTTATTTTAATTCCAGAGGCAGGAGGGAACTCCTGAGAAGCTGAAAGCACCTGAGATGTGCATTGCTATCATATGGGTGGAAGGGCTGGGAAGACAANGGGGGAAGTGTCTCTCTCCTCTTTCTGAATATCCTCATCAATATTTTATTCACCTAAAGTTTGAGGTGCATAGCTGAAAACCAATGGCTTTCTTGTGTCCCAAGCTGACTGCAAGTCTGAGACTTAACAGCTGCTATGAACTGTAAACGCAGATTTTTAGTTAAAAACTATTTACTTCATTAAAATGTGACAGTTACTCTATGATGAGCACTGCAGGCATGTGCTAGAGGAAATGCTTTCAACTAAGTGAAAGATAGGAACTCGGCGGGGTGGGAGGGGAGGGGGAATTAATAAAGTCGCAACATCCCCCCTGCACTTAAAAAAATCTTAGTCCCCTGCTGCTGAAGGCTCTGCTGCTTCTTACCTGTGTCAGAGATCTGTTAACGCCAGCCTGAAGGCCAGCGGCCCCGTCAGTCCCTCTGCTTGTGAGCAATGGCAGACCTGCCCGAGAACAGAGGAAGAGGTTGATGAATGACAGTACAAAATGACGGGACAAGAACTGCACTAAATATGCTCTTGTAACACCTGACAGAGCAGAAATGATCACACGTTTCACTGAAGCTTCCTTACCTGTTGTAACAGAACCGTACCCCAAAGTAACGTTACTGGTCAGTCAGGTTTGTTCTTAAACATTCCTGTTTTCCTTCTAGTCAGCTCACAGTTATCAGCATCTCTCCAGCTAACAAGAGCTACGAACTTTTGGGAGAGTTCCCCAAACCCCTTTGTTTTAAAGGACAAAAGTTCTGGTTACCTTGGGGAAGCCTTTCAGTCAAAAAAATAAAAGAACTGGAACTGCTGGTTCAAACAAAAATAATAAAATCCACATTTTAACAGGCTACAGGTACAAAGCAGTCAAACACACAAACTCCAACCAGTCACAACAGTAAAGGAGAGTTTTCTTTTTCTTTTTTCCTTTTTTTTTTTTTTCCTTTAAGGGGCAGGGGCATGGAAAAAATACAGCACACTAATGAAACAAAATGCAAAAAATACAAAAAAATAGAAAATAGAAAAAATGTATTTACAAGTGATACATTACTATGATCAGAAAGCACAAAGACAATTGCTGCTATAATACATGCACTGGGTCAACTACTAAAAACCTGCAAGGGACCTGTTTGTAAAAAAAGAAAAAAAAAAAAAA
>VXBL01000841.1:257431-316428 GCA_013400195.1 Aramus guarauna | reverse complement strand
CCCCACCCCCCACCCCCCCCAAACGAACAGGGTTGGGTTTGAACTTTTTTCTTCCCTAGTTTGCTACATTGATCAAAATCAAATATCCCCTAAAGTCCATGAGTACAATCAGTACAAATACTACACTTGTTTTTAAATTGCAGGTTCAGTTGTAGGAGGGGGGAAAAGAACAGCAGCTCATTGTAGGTCCATATACAAGAAAGCCATAGTAAACTGCTCTACATGCTAAAAATTACAGCAAGCCCCTGTCTGCTACATAGCATGATCTTAGCAGGTTTTCCTTTTTATTTATTCATATATATATCTATATGTGTGTATATATATATGTATAAAAATCGTGCCCTTTTTCACTGCAACATGACATCTGGGTGGAAATGTAGCTTGTTACAACAAATTTTTATATGTATACTGCAAGAAGTCACTCAGTGTCTGTGGATTTAATAAGTAACCTCACACCACAGGAAATATTTAATAAATCAAAAAAAAAAAAAAAAAAAACAAAAAAAAACCCCCAATATTGTGACAGAAGACCTTCTGTCTCAGTTCTTTTCAAAACCGAAGTCCAGCAGGAAACTGGTCCCAATGTACATGAGGGGTTCTCTGAAGAAGGTTTAGTTTGCTTAACCGTTTTTTCTTTTAGTGTTCACAAGTTTTTGAACGACCTCAAGCCGTTTTCAGTTCCAAGTCTGTCTCTTCCTCTCTCACAAAGGTAATAGTCTGGTACTAATCCATTCGAGTGAGAAAAAGAGGAAAAGTGGCTGCAGTTGCACAAAGGGTCCCTAATTCCACATCTGCAGGGAGATACGGAGTCACGCGGAGCTCCAAGATCTCAGCTTTTTCTTCTTTTCCTCCTTTTAATACAAAGTCCTTTCAAACACGTCCCGTAATTGGTACCTTCCCAAGTACCAGCCAGTCCAGCTTTAGGAGATGACAAAGCCACAAGTTAAAGTGAAAAGGACCAAGGCAGAAGTTCAGGTCACTTTCTATCTGTTCCATCATACTTCCAGGAAACGGGAGCTGCTGGACTTGGAGTGGAAAGGCTCAGACCACATGCGACGTAGATCGCCCTAGGCAGGAAAACAGCAGAAGGACCATGCCCTCAGAAACTTTAAAGTCCACCCAGATTCAGATTTCAAAATGCATATGTAATTGCAAGCATGCCTTAAAGCAAATCTATTCTTTTCCTCTGTCAGGATTGTTTTGGGGGCAGATCTACTGAAAATGGGTTTCTGATGGGAAGGAAGTATTTATTATGCAGGTGAAAAATTCTGCCCTTTCCTATGCTCTGCTCTGCAGAGTGCGAGATGTGTATTTCAACAACAGCCGTGTAACAGGAAAGGTTACACTTTAAAATTTCAGCTCAGAACAGGGGACTGGAAAGACGTAAACAAGGATCTGCCCCTCCAGTCTCTGTTCCACCTTTATGCACATATTCTTTCATGACCAGCTGGGCGAGGACAAATTCACTTATTTAATTAAATCAGCATTTAATACTTCAGAATTTAGTTAGTTTATAATTACTGGTACTTTATGTAGATAAATTATCTTCTATTTCAGGAACTCATCTCTGTTAGTCCTCCAAAATGAAGATTCACCCCAGCAGCAGCGGTACCTTAGTTCTCGGTCAGGGCGGTTAAGGACGTGCACCATCATCACGAGAACTGCTGCCCAGTGCAAGAACACGGAACCCACTTCCAGCTGACCCCCAGAGCTTCCTGTTGCAAAGATATCATCCTGTCTTACCTTTAAATAGGCCATGGTGAGGAGCGGCAATAAAGTAAACGGTACCAAATAGAGCAGGGCAGGCTGGGCTGCCCGGTGAATACGAGAAGCTACTGTTGCAGTTAATAGACCTGTAAAAGAAAAAAGTGACTATGGTATCTTTAGGTTGTATATGGATGGTCTCATTGTTTCATCCACATATGGCTTCCTTCCCCACCATTTTAAGAGACAGGTTATGGAAGAGTTAATTAGCTGTGATTTGCTCCCTCCTCAATACATTTGAAACAAACGAAACAGTGAAAAATTATTCTGTTTTAATATTAGACTGTGTTTAACATCGGGCTGTATTGAGTCACTTGCTCCAGTTTTGAATCCTGAAGACTAAGCTAAGAGTAACTCAAACAAAATGCAGTGAAAGGCACAGGGGAGGCTGTTGAAGGCACCATGCTGAAGCGCTACTCCCGTGCTGGTACCTCTTGCGACTGTCAGCACGAGGCCCCTGGCTGGAGAGGAAGGGCTGTCTGTAGGCACCAGGAATGACTTTCCTGGACACTTGCCCAAAGGGAACAGGGGGAAAGAGGCAGGGGAGGAGGAAGGCTATTGGTAGGAAATGATCTTCCCATTCCATCCTCAGAAGGGCTGCAGGAGGTCAGGATATGCACACACTGGGCCTGACCTTAGGGGGGGGGCGGGGGGGGAAAATCTATTTTATTTTAGGGAGGAGAGGGACGGCTGCATCAAATGATAAACAGCATTCCAGTTGTTGAATACCTGCAATTTTCTGTATGTGCTAAAATGTCACAGGATCATAAGCATTAACAGTAGATACAAAAATACAGGAATTACCTAGATGTACTCTTGCACACCACAGCCTATCTAGAAATTCCCATATTCTTCCCATATCCCAGGTATGAGCTATGACAGCCCCTATGCTAGTAAAGCAAAGTATAAAAAACTTGCTAACAAAAATACACTGATAATCTGTTTCATCTTATAAATAAAATACAACACACACACAGCCCCCCAAAAAACCCAATAACCTTAAAAAGGAGCCTGTAGAAGGGTTTTTCTCCCTAGATCATGCCAATGAAACCCAAAGAGAGGACTAAAAAAAGAACATAATCAAGCCTTCTCTCAAAGCCTCTTTACACTTGCTTTCATCATCTTTTAAACCTACTACAATAATCCCACTTCTGCTCACTAAGCAGCTGTCCATATTAAACTAATTACTCACCTACAAAATATCCAATAAGTGTGCAGTGAAAGTAAGAGACCTTCTGCATGCGTCCAGAGATGTTCCCTGGTCCTGGGGCACCACAGGAATCACTGTTGGCTTGCTTTTTGTAGTTATCGTAACGCAGGACAAAGCAGAGCAGAAGACCTGGCATCACAATATCTCCGATTCCCAGCATAGAGAAGTGGCTGCCTGTGGAACTGGAGAGCAACTGAAATTGGGTTCATGCCTAAGGCACAAGGCGACAGGCTTGACACTCCTCCACTTTGGTTTTGAGCTTCATTTTGCACATCCCTTCTTTCTACCAGCAAACTTGGATGTAGTAGAAGCTAAATGCTCGCTACTGAGTCTGCCACCACCTCATCTAAGTTTTAAATACTCATTTTGACAGTAATGACACGTTGCTCCAAACCAGTTTATTTCTACCAGTAGTGTTTAAGCTGCTTTTGCTCTTAACTCAATGAAACAGATCCATCAACTCAGTACTTCAGTCATCTCTCTTCTAAGTGTCAGCTGGAGCTGACAATTTTATCAAACTGTTTGATTAACATTGATAGACAGTGCACCTTCAATCCTGTGTCCACAGATCACCTCTAATACAAGTCAATTTATGGACTTCTGAGGTCTGTGGCCTCATTCAGGCAAAACATGTAGAAAACTATGGTCTCACCAGATTCCCAGAAAAGAGCCAATTACTAAGTAGATTAAGAACTAAAATTGCCCGTTATCTTAAATCAAAGATATTTTTCATTAAAATGAAGCCAAATTAAATTATCACAAAGTCGACAAAATAAACAATTTTGTTTTTATCATTGCAGACAATCAACTCCTAATTTCTGTAATTTCAGCATCCCAACATCTAACGAAACGAGTAGAGTAAATATGCCGACATATTGCATAACTGCTGACGTGTTGGAGCCTACTGCCCCACCAGGCCTACGCATATCTAGTTCTGAACCCGAGACACCACAGAACCTCTGCAGTAGAGAGATGTGGAATAATCTCCCTCCCAGCACTTACCTGGTAAGCTATCCTTGCTTAGATCAGTTTCTAACTCCCTTCCCAATTATTTGCAATTATGCAGTAATCAAGACTATTCTGATGTTATAATAAACCTCAGCTCTTTTGCTTTTAAGCATTAAGTCATAAATCCTACAATAGCAGTCACTAAACTGTAGAACTCACGCATATGTCAAAAAGCGTATCCTGTTCTGAACAGGCTGCCTTTTAACCTAATTAGCATCATTTCTGCATGCTACGAGACAGCAAATGCAAAGTGTCCAACCCTGATGACTCACAATATACATTTTTATCATGAAGAGGGAGTGACTAAACAGGGAACTAAGTTGATATTTTCCAATAGAATTAGTGCTACTAAAAAGTACAGGGCAGGAAAACTTCTCTAATATAACACAGTAAAAGAACTTCTGGTTTTACCTTGGAAATACAAGTTTACCAGGCAGCGACAGACGGGGAACATCTCTACCCACATTTGGTCCCAGGTGAAGTTTCCGAGATAAAACATCGAGGGGATTATCAGCTGGTTGTGTGGCCACTTTCACCATAACATTACTGTTAAAGATGTAGGCAGAAAAAAAGACCTACAGAGCAAGGAAATAATCAGAAATTACAAACTGCAATTACATAGCATCTCAAAGCTGCATGTATTTTTGCTTTTCTTGTTCAAGAAAAGAAAGCGTATTGTCCAAATTTTCCATATACATATGTTGTATATATTATGATAAAAGGCAAAATGTATTTAAAAAATTCAGATCAAGTTTTTTTACACTATTAATCCTCAAGAATAACTGGAGTATACTTTCTGATAGCAAGATATTGATCAGTATCTTGAGATTCTTCAGCAAAGGATCTGTCTGGACTAGAAGTCCAGGTAGTCTAGGGCTACAAAGGCAGGTAACTGGATACTGAAAATACACGAAAGCTTGAAAGCAGAGAAGAGGTAAGTTCCGTGCTCACTCATAAATGGAACGATGCAACACTTGTTTCAAACAGGCTCTTACACTACAGCTCATCGCACTGGGAGACTGACTGGCTGCCAGAGCTGTCAGCAAGCACTTCCCTGGATCAGTGCTCAGTGTTATGCAAAGGTAAAACAAGATCCTTTCATTATTACAAAATATATTCTGTCAAGTTTCTTGTAAAAGTGCAGTAACATTTTACACCAACCTCACTGGCTATAAATCAGTTTGCAGATTTCACTGCTAATCAGAAGTTGGCGTGTGTGTACTGTGCAAGCGTGGATAAGGCTTTGTGTTTACTTGGAAATGCTTGTTCTGATCTTCAGCCAGGCTTTCAAAATTTAAGGTCCAATTTTTTTTTAATATAAATAATATGCCAAAGTTGAAATATTCTAATCAAGTTTCTGCTTTTGTCAACTAATTAGCAAGGAAATCATTCTGTATCCTGCTGCAGACTATAACCTCTCAGAATGGAGCAATGAAGCTGATCTTCTGGCTTTGCCAGATTTCATCAACTTCATACTAGTACATTTCATGTCAAAAATGGCCCAAGGCCAATTACAAATCCAAAGGATAAAAACAGTTTTAGCAAAACCAAACAAAACACTTACCCAAAAGACATCATAAATTAGTAACCCAGAAAGTAGCAAGCAGGAAACCTTCAGGCTCGGCAGCCGAACAAAGGCTATCATTGCAACACACAGGCCCATAGCCAGAGCTACAAAATGCAAGCACATAATTAGTTCATTAAAAATAGCAAAACAAACCCAAAAACCCAACCCCAAGCCAATACCTCCCCCCCAAAAACACCCCAAAGAAGCCTCTGCACCTGTGCAGCACTGCATGCACTAGATGACTGTCTTCTATTTAAGATAGTGAAATTATTCTTACCAGAGTTAAGGAAAGTCAAAACACATTCAGTAGCCACCTGCGAACATGCCCCCAGGGAAGCAGAAGCCCCTCTGCAGGCACAACTGCCCGTTCCAGCCAACTTCCCCTACCCACCACAAAGAAATGTTTCCACATCTTGTGTCCTAGAGACTCTGCTCCCCCGTAAAACACTGACTTCTCAGTTAAAACCAGAAGCAACAAAATAACTTCGAACTCTTTGTGCCCCAAACAGAAACCTCTACTTTTACACTATTAGGAGGTTTTCTACTAAATGCATAAAATAAATACAATTGTTGACTCTTAATTCAGAAATAGCATGGTTACATGACACGTTAGCACATGATATGACAAAAAAACCCCACTCAAATCTTCTGCTTGTGCAAGATTGTGCAACACTGACTATCACATATTATTGTTTAGATATACAGGGATTTCCTAATAACAAAAATCTATGTGAAAGCCTACCTACCAACAGGGGGGGAAAAAAAAATATGGGCAAGTCTTTTCCTAACTACTCTCCCAAGGGTGAGTTTTCAGCCAGATCAACAGGCTGAACAACATGCTGCAGCTCAGATGTTAGTTCTGTGCCAAGGGGAATTTTGTCAGGATAGAAAACTAAGATGTTACACTAAAAATATCCCAGTCTTCACATTTGTGTGATTTTTCTGCTTCTTAAGGCCTAGCCTTAGCTACCAAAGACCTTCAACTTTGACAGCTGAATATATTTGAACTGGTTATAAGCAAATTCCTAGAGAAACTTAAAAAAATAATTAAAAACCAACAAGCAAATAAACTTTCATCTATGATATCAGTATATTTACAAGGAATAATGGGGCCCTGTTGGGACCAGATTCCACTGAAGTACACAGACATTGGTTAACAAAATGTATTTGTCTAACGTGACACAGAATTTGTAAAAAGTTATGATCCTGTTTTGACCAACTGGAACTGCAGGGAAAATTGATTCATCACATTTATGCCCACCAGCATGACAACTTGACTAGGCCAAAGTTTACAAGTTAACATTTGGATTCTCTACGCTATAATTATGCAACTGTAAAACTACCTTATGCTTGCATTTCACCTGAAAGATGCAGAGTTCTTCCATCAAAACACTAAGGAAACATTTCCATACAGATTCAGGGGAGAAAAGCACCACCAAATGCCTGCCAGCGTGGCTGCTTGCGGTGCCCAGGGGTTGCATCCCAGCAATGACTTTGGCAATCCCACCTTATCTTTTGAGAACTGACAAGCGTAGCACAACAGTAACTGTCACGGCTGCCAGTTTTAACAAAGTAATGGGATTACTCAGATAAAAATATACCCTAAATCATGCTGCATAACTGTAACTAGCTATGAAATGTAAGCAAATTATTGAGGCTTAACGAATTTGACATAGTAAGGCAGTGAGAAAACGAACTGCCTTCAGTAATTCAATATAGCCTTGAGTTACAGGCTTCCTCTGGCAGAACAGCAAATACAAGGGAACAGCCTGTCTCAAATCAAAGAGGTTTCTCTAAAGCTAATGTTAATAATAGCTCAAGCAAGCCTATATTTAGGAGAGGATTTCCAGGTTATAATTAACTAGAAGTGGAAATATTTTAACCAGTGTGAAGTTTTATCTATTGTTCGCACATTCTACTTCTCTATTGCTGAAACGAACACAGGCACACGTGCAACTCACTTTCATCAAACTACACAAATACCGGGTAGAAAAGGCGATGGAAAAAAGTCCTTTAGATGACAGTGAAATACACATGCTAATAATTATGCAGTTTTGCAACTGCTTTAAGAAATAGCGGTAAATTTAAAAAACAGAAGGGATGCAAGAATGCCCGAGAGCAAGTACGAGTAATATGAGCCAAAGTGCAGTCAAACCACCAACAGGCTTCTCTAAATGGAAGCCAGCTTCCTTTTCCAACAAAAAAGTCCAGAAATTGTATGAGAAACAAAGGCATCCATATCCAAGCTCAGGGATAGTGCCAACAAACTATATAAGGCAGATCTCCATTGAAATATACTCCACATCATTAAAAACAACAAGAAAAAAAACCCAAAACCGAAAGAAAGAGAGAGAAGGAAAGAGAGAGAGAAGGAAGCCACACAAATGGTAGCTCTGGGTTGGAAGTGCTGGGCAGCGAGTTCATGGAGGTGAATAAGAAAGAACTAACTGAAAGAGTTAACATTCAATTAACAGAACTAATTAACTTGGCAGTCCCTGCAAGCACACCCCTTACGGAGTAAGGATATTCCAAGGATCAAGAATATTCTTGCATATGTGATTAGACTCTCCGGATACAGTGTATTTTTCAGCTTTGCTGCACTACTGCGATGAAACCACGGAGATGTTGGTGGCACAGTGTCTGGTTTACAAAGCATTATACAAGCTGGCAAGGCTTAACCTTCCCCCACAGGCCACCAGTTGACCTTTGGAAGAAACAGGTACTGAAGTTCAGATCTAATCACATTCCTATAAAACTCTCAAAGTGTATTTACAGAGTGGAAATAAGAACACGTATCATGAAGTAGCCTCTGCCCGACTGCCGCAGCAGCTCCCGGGTTATTCGTGACTGGTCAGTTCACTCTGTAGCTATAGATAGACACTGCGTACATCTACGGCATTCCCATTGTACATCTCAGCTGTCCACTATTTAGGAAAGCTTTTAACCAGGCTCTACCAGGGCACAGTGACCATCCTTGATTATTCTATCAAACAATCTGGTCTGAGAAACGAGCAATTCAAGACCTGTATGTACCTCATCACATGCCAGAATGACCCCATGGAGACCACACCTGCTCATTCTATCCTGTAAAAATGTCCCTCGGTTTTAGAAACAGTTCAATCAAGTACCGTGCAGACAGGAGAATTGTAGTATTTGAGCAATGAAAACTGTTCTGGCAGGAACTGCCATACCTCGGTTTTGTGAGGACTGGAAATTACCATGCAGTAATTTACCTCCTTTTTTACTCAGCTCTAAAGTAGAAATACTCTCCCATAAAGAGTCAACTGCACACCAACAAACCATATACACAAAAATCAAGGTGCACTGTTAAGAACAAACGCCTGCCCCACTTCTCCCTCAGCCGCCAGCCCAGGCAATGCGAAGCATTTTCACAACATCTGTTTCATTTTTCTGCCGACGGCGAAACAGAAGATCATCCCCAGGGAGGAGGAGCTAGATCGCAGCACACCCAGCAGCTGGCAGGCGCCGCCTTAAAGATGAGCAAGTGCTCCACTTGCATGTATTACCAAGCAGTTCTTACTGCCCACAGTTCCCTCCAAACAAGATTCATTGGGGGGGTCTCAAATATTCAGTTACGAGAAGAAAAGGGTAAAAGGCAGAGATGATGTGATCCCACTTGCAGCAGCACAGTATGACAAGTAAAACTGCAGAGTCTGTTTCCCTGATGAAGGCCAGTAAGTGCTGTTCCCTGTTCAATGTCACAGATGAACGTTGATTTAATTGGATTTGAACAAATGACAGGAAGCTTACCTATATAGCTCAAGCTCTCTTAATATAAACTAAAATACTCCAAAGCTAGACACTATCAACACAATTCAGTAAATCGTAAACAACCACCAAGAGAAATAAACCCCAGAAACCAGTAGTTCAGTACTGCAGATTAATTACCTCAAAGCCCACTATTTCAGACTGAAGTGCTCACAAAAATAGCTCTTTTTAAGTAAATGCTTCTGTCGCTATCTCAGTGTAGACAAGTCTTTTCAGATTTTGTGAAAAATCCACATTTGACACTCCATTTAGCTTTGTAGCTGCCGCAGATCAAAAGCACCCTTGATTTCACTCTGCTTAACACAAAACAAACTTCATCTGCATTTTTTCATTTAGTATCTGGGTATTTTAAAAGGTATTCCATAACATACAACAGGTGGAACTTTTAAATGCAGCAAGAAGCATGAATGAAGCACAATGCCTATAGACAAAAGAAATAATCAAAGTGCCATGACAGGTTTCCGTGCTCAGGACCTTCTGCTGCTGCTATCTCATTTAGGAGGCACTGGAAAGCTGATGGGCTGCACGTTTTCTATTGCAACAAACAATTTCAAGGGCAGGTGATGTTGTCCCAGCTATTTTTCCTCAAGCAATCACAACCTCAGGGTGCCATTTCACAAGATGTCCTAAGCCAATTTAGTTGCCTGACACTACGGAGAAGCAGAGGTCTTGCTCCTGGCTACGCCTTCATCCCTTTGCTATCATAACCACTCCATCCTCTCACATCCCATCACGCTGCCACTTACCTTTTGCCAAATTTAGCACATACCTGACTGCACAATAATCCAATTCATCTCACTGCAGCAGCAGAAAAATAGCCTGGCAAAAAAAGAGTACGCTGCCATTCTAGTGAGCTGAATCAGTTTACCATGTGATTAAATGAGTGCCAGAGCTAGCACAAGAGATTTAGAAGGCAGGAGGGGAGGAGGAAAGCTTCTTTTCGGAACAGTAAGCTGTGAATTCAGTTCAACCAGCATAAAAAAAAAAATAAAATAAATTACACCTTCAAGCCAACTGGATGCCTGCCAGCTTCACCCATCTCACCACCCTAATTGGCAAGCATCAAAGAGATCAAAGACAACCAGCTACTGTGAAGTGTCTCACAACAAATTATTTGACCATCTGAACCAAAAAACAAGACGACGCACAGCAAAAATTAACTGGATTGTTAAGATCAAGTTATGATTCATAAACAACCATGGTCTCCACACATCTTTAACTAAAACTGCCGATTCACCCTACACCACACAGGTGCAAAATATCTTTCATGAGTGTTCTGGCACTTCCCTGGAAGCTTTTACAAACCAGAAAAACAGGTGTCCCAAACATTACCCTGGCATGTTCCTCACAGCGGTTGTTTTCAGGGAGTCTACCACACAATTCAGGGAGTCTACCACAGCAAGCTATTAATATTAGCACATTTCACCAATCATCACCAGGTGACTGGATGTGTCAGAACAGGCAAAAAACAGCAGGAAAATCCCTCAATTCACATACTCACCATCCATAAGGAGCCAGTGGCCGGTTAGGACCCAGATAAGGACAAGCATCACAGACAGAGAAAATGAGAGCAACTCAGCAGCAGTGAAACGCCCGCAGCAGCCAAAGGAAATCCTAGGAACAACATATAAACATTAGCCAGAAGACTTTGTGTTTCCATTTAAAGAACAGAAAATGGACACTGTTGGAATAAGGCTCAACTGCTGATGAAAGATGCCAAGAACAACTGAAAGGAAGTTCCTTTTCCACAAATAGGTACCAAAACAGCAACAAAATAAAAGCTTTCCTCACATTCAAATAATGTGTGTAAAGCCTGAACTACAGAGATGGAAAAACCCCTATAAATCCTGGCACCTCTCTTGAAATTGTTACCATGAATGCTATTTCCTAGTACCACCTAAGATAGTGCTTTTTGCAACATGAACTCCAGTCACAAGGTAAAAAAAAATAAATTAGTTTTAAAAGGTGACATTAACAACTGTAATTTTCATTAGCGTAACTACAGTGTCTGAAAAAGCCAGCATTAAAATCCATAGTCCAATGTTAACAAACATTAAAATCCAATTGCAAAGTTTGGGATTTGGTATCTCAGCCAAAATAAGCCAAACCTTCTTGAAAACCACTGTTGGGAAACCTACTCTCCTGCAATGGTACCGCATTTCCCAGGCTGGCAAGCAGAATTTGTGCTTCTGAGTTTCAAAGGGTAAACATGGTGTTGGCACAAAAATTATGCACAAACATCAGACCTGAAGCCCTGAGGTTAATGCTCATCACCAAAGACTCTGTTAAAGAATTCTCATTAAAAGAAATCAATACAACATACAAGAAAAGGAGCAAAAGTTTTCTCAAGTCCTTACTTGTTTTGAGGTGAACAAGGCCGTGTTAAGTACTGGCACATCGGGAGCAGAAGGAAGGCGAAAGCTATTGTTGCAAGGACTAGAAAAAGAATACAAGGTAGTATTAGTACATTCAGACCTAATTTCTACAGTACACAAACAAGCTTTTCCAATTTGAAAAAGCTCTTGCAACAATGTCCTATTATCATACGCTGCAGTATTATTAAAGCAAGAGCAGCTACAGGCTGCAAGGTTTTCTGCAGAGCTGTTGTTAGTATGCTCTCAAACTTCAATCAAAATAAAAGCTCTAAGGAATGCAATGCCTCATCCCCAAACCTTAAAAAAAAAAAAAGAAAAAAAAAATCTTAAGGCTATTCATGATCATGTCAGCAAGAAAAATAGTTTTCAAATATTCTGAGAGTCAAAAAAATGTGAGAACTTACTACAAACTGGTTGTGAGATTCTCTTAAAATTCTTCAACATATGACACAGACTAAGTCAGCATAATAAAGGTTTTTTTCCACTTTTTAACTCAGAGAGTCACTTTTATCCCCCATCTCACTCACAACCCTTCATTCATTACTGAAACACAGTACAATTCAAAATAAATTATATCCAGTTGCTGGCAACTTAAAACTGTTAAAATACAAAGTGCTTTAATTTTTTGAAAAAAGGGCGATAAAAATACATAAATATCTAAATAGACTATTTCCATAAACATTTTCTTTTTTAAGAAGCATACTTATCCCACCCACGCATTTGTAAAAACACTTAGTAACTGCTGGTATTTATAATCATTTTTCCTTCCATTAAAAAAAAAAGAAAAAAAAGCACTGTGTTTGTCCTAAGGACTGTTTAAAAGGCTGAAGAGTGAGGGAGTGGAGACACAGACATGTCAGCAGCACACATCCAAAACTGTTGTAGCAAAACCAGACAGAAATGAAAATGGAAGAGTCGCTCAACATTTTCTGCATGCTGAAAATCAAATCTTTGTGCTCTCCTCATTCCTTAAAAACTGGGGTAGTTGTTGGTTTTTAAAGGGGAATTTTTTTTTCCTCTTCTCAAATGAAGATGATGGGAAGGAATCAAACAGTCTCTTTAGTACACAGCTGAAGTCAACTGCAGAAAAGAAATTGGTTTGGTTAAAGCCCATCCTTCCACCCATCAATTCTGCCCCTTCTGGTGGGAGGAAGATTTAAAAAACAAAGATCAATTCATTTAAAAATAAAAATTTAAAGTGTCTGTATGCAGACAGCACCATGGAAACTCACAGCTCTATCCATATTTCAGAGAGGAGGAAAAAAGGCAGAATAGGTTGGGAACAAACGAAGAGTGCAGCAACTCTGCACATGTTGAACTAGGAACCTTTTCAGAGGTGCTGGGCAAAGAACACTGCACAGCAAAACCCGTGCCCCTGCTGCCCCAAGCCCTGCATGCGTCGCCGCCTGCCCCAAGCCCTGCTCCCTCTCCGCCTCCACCGCAGCAGGACTGACCCTTCTTCACCCAGACCAACCCTCTTTGCTCTTGGAGTCTCTCCTTCCCCTTCCTCTCCTCCAGCTCTTCTCAGCAGGGAGCCCTGTGCCTCCCCTCCTGGTATCCCCAACAGCTGCCACCCCAAGCTGGGCTCATTCAGAGAGTATAAGAATTAAAATGTAATCACACAAATACACAAGAGCACCCACTCTCATCCTTGTTCCTGACTGTCCAGGCTTCCAGTCATAAGTCTTCTCTTCCCTCTAGTCTCAATACCTATTATTCAATTGGCAATCCCTCGGCTTAACTCCTGTCTGCAGGCAACGCGCCAACTCTTTAAGCTCTGCCCTATGCTTAGCAGCTGGTCCTGGCCTTGGGCTGTTGCTGTACCTACCCTTGCTCCTGGCTCGGCCCTGAAAGGCCAGTCTTTGTGGGAAGAAGATTTAAGAGGGGTTTAAGAAACCAGATGTCGGCTGTAATTTAGAAGTTCCCCAACATCAGGCTCTAAAATCTACAAAGAGAGAATGTAAAATAGCACTGCTTGAGCTTCAGGGGACAGAGGGACCAAGTCCCACAGTTCTCAAGTTCCCAAGTCCAGCAGGGTCCACATCCTGCTGTGCTGCCTCTAACGAAGCTTTGCATTTTGGAGAATCTAGGGCTGAAGTCCTCTGTGCTTAATGACACCCCCTGATGCAAGACCAGAGAAAAGCACAAAAGTATCTTAAAATCAGGTTCAAGAATAAAGATACTCAAGGGCACTGATCCAAACAGACTCAATCCAGTTAAACCTGCAACAAGCCCCAGCTGACACAGTATCATCTACTTACACACCACAAATGTTACAAATGTCAAGGGCATTCTGGAAATAAATGGACCAATAAGCTTGGCAAATTAAAATTTGTCTTTTGTCATAAATCTTCCCTTATAATATCTCATATATATATATATGTGTGTGTGTGCGTGTATTCCCCTAATATCTAGCATATAGTAGAATTTATCCAAAGTAATAATTTACAAGGGAAGAATGTATGTGTCATAGGTCAAAGTTAGCCAAGCGGTATTCAACCGACCTCTACAGGACTGTGCCTCCAGAATTAGAGACAGGAGTCAAGCCTCGTGCTAAAAGCAGAGATTTAGATTTCACCCATCAACACCAGCCTTGTTTAAGAGGCTAGAGGGGATGCATAGCTTGGGAGTTAAATCACGAGGGAAAAGCCTGCACTGCATATACACAAAGCAGGAGAGGATGAGAGGTATTTAGGGGTGTAAAAGAGCTTCACAAACTCAGCATGTGGACTGAGGAGTACAACTTTTAAAAGCCGCTGCAAATTTGGAGCAGTAGAAAGAATGTTGCTACCCTGAACAGCACTGGTCTCAAAGAACTGCAAAAAGATCAAAAGGCCAACACTTTCCAAAAATCAAAGCCCTGTTATTTACTTATATGACAAAATATAAATAATAATAAACAGGATTAGAGGACAACTATTTCATTTTTATTCTAAATTCAAGCAATGCAAAAGAATAATACTCAAAATGCTAGTGAGACCAGAAGTAGCCTTGAAACAAAGAACTGTGTAACAGCCAAAATGAAAATTAAATGAGGAAAAGAAGTCTCTGGATAGAATCTCCAGAGTTATGCTATTATCCTATGAAGTACCTGATTTATGAAATACCATGTACAGTTCTGAGCACTGATTTATAAACAAGTGAACTTTATGTAAAATAATACATCCAGCATGTTCAAAACTCTGGCAATTTATAGTTCAGTACGTTTAGCAAATCTCTAAGTGGAAAATACTTCTCAAATAATATTTGTCACTTTATTAATAGCTACAGAGACATGAAAATACAACTGTGAAACCTGCTGAAGTTTTTTTGAACTTACTATGACAGGTACTATAATTCTTATCAACAATATTTAATTCTGTCAAGGCTTTCTGTTCTATTCCAACTTAAAGAGAAGAAAACTTAAGTCACCTGCTGTGCATATTGTAAAGACAACTTGAACTGAATCAAAGAAGAAGAACATAACTAGGAGAGACACAGATGCTCCGATCGGCAGGAACAATGCCTGGGTAGAATCAATGGTTTGAATACCTGCAGAAGAAAGAAAGTGACATTTAACTCGGGCTATTCCTTATCACACGCATATTGACAGCCTGTCCTCACCGACACAATCAAGGACTCTGACAATATATTCCATTTCAGTGCTGGTGCAACAGACATTTACTCTGAGATCCTTGTGCACTATCATAACCCAGCACAGCAAGTGTGCACATAACCAAGTGCAGCAACTTCCAAAAGTCAGCATGGAAACACTCCAGCTAAACTGTGCTATCGCAGCGCTGGGAGTGCACAGCAACAGCCGTGCTTTGCAGATTCCAAAAACTGAAAGTGGAAAGAAAATGTATGATTTTTTTCCTTGTGCCATAGATTTTATTATGTTTATATTATTTATATATATATATATATAAAAATATATATATTTGCTTTGTTTTACACTAAGCAACATGTTGAACAGAGCATATAAAAGTTTTATTTAACCTCTCAGCCCAAGGTGAAGAGCCTGACTAACATCACAGCTGCAGACTGTTAGGCTGACTGAGCTCATGCAAAGGGTGCCACAGCTTCAAATTCCACTTGGGTGAAGGCCACCGCACGCTCAAATTGTATCACTGATTGCAATCACCAAATAACATCAAGTCTAATAAAATAGGGCAGTTTTCAAAAAACACCCAAGTCATGTACCTGTTTATGAAACTATCGGCTCACAGTTCAGCATGCACTATAATCATCTTTTATGCTAAAAACCAACAAAAATTCATGCTTACATTTTAGAGCCGGAAGCAATTTTGAACAGTGCAGTGATACTGAAGTATTTTATTCTGATTATTCCCCCCTCACCTCAACCATGCAGTGTGACTACTAGGGATATTAATAATGGGACAGGACATTTGTTACTGTATTTTACCATAAGTTTTTATAATTACTAACAAAATTAAGAAGATCAGGCTTTGAAAAGCCCACTTATCCACACAAATTCTAATACTTAATGACTCTCTGTAGCTGTATTTACATTTGATCATAAATGGATAGGAAAAGGTGACACAAGTAGTAAAACAATTCAAAAAAGAAGCACTTATACTTGTAGAACCTTAAAATAATATCTGAAGTAGTCACTTGATTTACCTACACAACTCATAGTTACCAGTGTATCTGAAGTATGTCAAAAAACCTCACGCACATGTGAAATATACTCACTACAACTTAGTATCTGCCATAAGCATTTAACCATTTTCATAAAAGGAAAGCTAAACAATGAGCATGGAAGCCACAACACTTGCACTGTATGGTCATTTATTAGTTCAGGTCACGGATCTATTATTCTTAAACATATCTAGTACAGTAAATTTTAAAAATATAAAGCAGAAGAACTCAGTCACTTATGATTTCTGTGTCACTGAGGACTGGTACAAAAGGGTAAAGTACAATATAGATAATTCAGTGATGACAGTGTGAAGACAGAAATTCCTGTTCTAATCTGTGACTTAGATTTAGTTCCTCCTGCTTTGAGAAAAAGCATTTATTCACAAGCCCTTCAACTTCCCAAGGGAAAAACAAACAAAACAAAACCCCAGAAATTACATGCTACAAACTACCGCGGCAAACGGGAATTAGTGCCTGCAGTGTTAAATGTCAAAGTTCTTAATTTCTGATCATTTTGACAGCTAATCCCCTAAATGTGCTTATTCCCCAGCCCCAGACTGTCTTCTCTTACTTCCCAGATGCCCGTACTGTTCACTCCTGAATCACCAAGCACAGCAACCTCTTTGCTCTGTGTTGTCAACAGAAGCAGTGCTCTGACAACAGTGTCAATTCCAAGAGTCTATATTTAAAAAAAGACCAAAAAAAGCAGCAAAAGACACATACAGCATAATATGTGTTATTAATTTTATAATTTTTAAGCTGTATTTCTTACCTGAAACAAAGCAATCTTAGCATTCAGGGGTTTGTGCACAGGGCTGCTCACATGTCTGACTCCTGTCTTCTCAACTTGCTGAAACTATTCATTCTACAGCCCATTCTCAGAATATACCCATCAAAACTGCTATAAGTTAAACTCAGGTGTGAATTTACAGCACATTGTGTACATCACATTCTACTCTAACTGTTCACATACATATTTTTACCTGCAAATCAGTGCATCTCAAATGGCCAACCTGCCTGGAACCTATCTATAGGTTACAGAGGGGACAATGACCACGTAGGAGCTGACACGTTAATCCCCACTCTGAATACATTGTGTGTAGACACGTATTTGTTGTCCATTATAAATTAGTTGCTCAAAGCCATGTGAACTCTATACATCAATTTCTCTATTGGTAAAGCTGAATCATCTTTATGGACTTGTTACGATACCATGAGATCTCTCATTACTTACAGACGGGCTCATACATCATAGTGATAAACACCAGACAAAAGAAATTACATTTCCTTCTCGTAACTCTGGGGTGTTTTTTTTTAAAGTAAAGCAGTTTCCATTTCCAGTAAAACATGACAGATTGTGCAGCATGCAATTTCTATGCATCATGGAAATGTTACATCAACATTTTACATTTAGCCTCCATGGGCATGAACTAGATAGCAGTATTAGTGCAGAGCAAGATGGTAAGTGCCAAGACAAACCAGTTCCATTACATCAGGTGAACCTACAAAGCACGTAGCTGAAACACACAGACAGATGAAGCAAAAGAAGATGCAGCAAGTGAGCACTGAAGTGAGGAGAGAAAGATAAGAAGTAAAGCTAACCCTTACTGTTATTGGTGCTGTTGCCGTTAAAAGACCCAGCTGCACTGCTATTGTCTTTCTCTTTGTCTTGATTCTCAAAGTCCATGTTAAGAGACCTGCAGGAAACAAAGCAAACTTAACAGGCAAGTTTCAAACTCCTGTTTAGGCTCAGCAGCTGTGGTCTCCTTACCATTCTACCACAGCACCCTTGCCCTGAAAAAGCCCTTTAATGCTGTTATTAGAAAAAATACTGGGGTGACTGGAAAATAACTTTTTTAAAAAAAAAAAAAAGTTTGTAGTTACAGATGAGGCACCAAATCACACAGGTTCTAATAGTGAGACTAGTCACCGTAGTGTCTGAACTGGTAAGCGTTAACAACGAACCACAACAAAGGTATTTCTCTGCATTACTGGGAAGTGTAGAACATGATGGAAATGCAATAAATGTTTCAATTCTCTGATGTATCTGAACCCTTTCCCAGTTCTCATTTTCATCCTTTTCATTCAAGTTTAACTATTTGGTTTCATTTTTAAAACAATACTATTTCCTTCCTCTAAATTTTGGTACGAATGATGACCAAAACTAGCTTATAAGTAACTGTCTGCTGAATGTAAGGCCTTACTTAATTGAAAAGTTGCAGCAAAGCCTAAAAAGTAACCAGACACCTATTTTAGATACAGGCAGATGACCAGAGAAAGCTCTCAATAAATAGTACAAATTGATACAACTTAATTCATCCATAGGAGCTGACAACATTCCCCAATGTATGCAGCTCAGTGTAATTGATTCATCTTTTTAATTTGATATAGGCACTTTAAAAAAAAAATCCAGAAATAACACAGTATTCTACCCCTTTTGCCACAGTCTTTGACTTTGATGCAACTTCTACATTATATTCTAACAAATTTTGGCATAACTTTCTGAAACAGGGGATTTTCATGTAAGGTCTGTTTTGGCCAGCAATCTGTTAAATTCTAGGTTGTTTTATGTAAAAATACTGGCAATTAAGTTTACCATGATAGTTTCTCATTCTGATGCATGCATGTTATCCATGACTTAGCTGCAGATTTACTTATTAAAATATGCTATAGGGAACCACCAGAAGCTCTGTATAGCTCCTGTCTTATGTCTGCAGCAGCATCAAATACCAAGTATTTCAGTGAAACTTCCAGGTCACCAGGCATGAAACTCCTTTTCAAGTTGAGCTGTGAGTAATCATACTATGCAAAGTAAACAAATTTTATTAATTTGTCAGACAAGTAAAAAATATCTCTAATCTTCTAAACAATTCTATAGGTATCAATGTTATTTCATTTCAGTGTATAGGATACTTAGAGCAATGCACAGGTGAGCAATTTTGTGCTGCATTCATACAACCTGAAATCAAGCACAGATAAGTGTACAATATCAAGATAAATGTGGTGTAATAAAGAAACAGGATGAGCAGCTTCACTATATAACACAAAAATGGCTCTTCCAGGCTAAACCGGGTTTGTTTCTTCTGCGTCTATTATGCAGGCGCTCCCAAGCAGAGGTAGGAAATCAAAGCACCTTTTGGGCTCAGGCAAAATAGGAGGAAGCTTCAACCTCAGACATACAGTACTTCTACACAGATTGTGGATCATCAAGTTAAAAGTTATCAAAGAGGCAATGGAGAACACTAAAATTCTAAAAAATTAATCTGCTACTCTTCACTTGCTCTTTTTAAGATCTCTCTGCTCTGCATCTTGTTTGAGGTGCCTTTATCCTTCATTCATGCTTCCTTTTTCCCCATTAATGCATTGTAGCCTCATAATTTTCCTCTCAAGCTATAAAACTGCAGGAGGAGGCTGACAACCCTCCAGGACTTGATCCAAGATTCAGTCAAACAAGATAATTCTTTTCTCAGAGCAGCATTTCCTTCCTCTCTGAATAAGCGCAGTTTAGCAAGAACTTCACACTATCATTCTCCCAGTGGCATCGGGCAACTCATACTTTAAGGGATTGCTATCAGCAAAGAAAACTGGAAAGAAACTATTAGATTTACTGCTAATAAACAACTTCAGCCCTTTTTCTTTCATTGCAGTGGTGTCAGCAATTCTTACATTATTACCTGTAAACATCCCTACCTCAAAAGTAAGCGTAAGTTAGGAAATTAGTTTCACTTAGGAACACAGCTGCTCCAAGATCCAAGAAAAATTCTGAATAATCTCCAGTCATTTTGTGATTTGGCCCTTCCCTCTGCTACAAATTATCACTAACATAATAAAAAAAATGAGAAGTGATCACTAAAACATCCTCCAAGAGAGTTTAGATTGTAAAACAAGTTGTACTGAAAACTACTGGACTGTAAAGAAATTGCAAGCTGAGAAAGATGTGCTTTTTTGTTCAAGTTTCTGCTGGGCTTCCAAAGGCGACATTCATCCAGCACCTCCCATCAGGCAATAAACTACACTGTTGTTCCTTCTGTGGGTCCTCACAGTTCAGGCTGGTAGGATTTCTAGCACAATGTTTAAAAGCAACTTGGATCAGCCTCCCACAGGGAACCACTCGGTAGGGTTACACTGAGGCCAAAGGAATGAGTAAGCTGCTGGCACATTATTATCACGAAAGCTCAGATTCAACTATGGATCATTTCCACTGCAGTAATGCTTCGGGGAAGCCCTGCAGGGGAATATTCTTATGAAACAATGGCGGACATATGAAAGCAGGGATGTATCTATAGAGTCGCCTGCAGATGCAATATATTGAGAGGTTCCTTCTTACTCTACTTAGTGAGGACAGTCACCCATCTTAACAGCTCTGGGGCTTTGAGAATTGTGGGTTGCTGCAGAACTGCCAGATTTCAATTGCTCTAAACAAAAAATTACAATCAAAATCAGTCATTGACCTAAGACAGTTTAATTCAATCAAATCTCAATGCATATTATAGAGAGCGAGCCTAAATTATGTTATGTGCTCTAACATTGCTACAGTCACTTCTAAAACTGCTGTGAGATTAAAGGAAACGTTCCAATGCAAGATCCAGAATAGGATTAAGAATAGGGGAAACAGTAACAGAAAGTGCACATAAAAAGGTTTTCATTGCCTATATGGGGTAAGAATGCCTCAGTCCCACATCTCCGATAAGAGCATCTCACCTTCAGCAGGTATTTTATGTGCACCCACTTGTGTGCACACAGGCAGACCACCTTTGTAGCATTTGGTGGGGTTTTTTCAAAATCTCTAATTCTACCCTGCCAGTGCTGTGGCTGTAGATGCTTATGAACCCCACAGCTTTCTGTTTAAGTTTTATTGTGAAGGATGTATCCTGATTTCTGTAAATGTCAAATTGTGAAGCCGGCCATAAGGACACTGTTTGAACTATTTTCTATTTACACACATATTTTTGGTACCCAAAGCCTAATGACAGAAGATACCAGTTTTCTCTCACACTTCTTGGTTTGGTTTAAAAGCAGATACTTGACAGGTAGATTCTGGGTTAAATCAGGCTTTACATAAGCTGAGACACTGTGTCTGGATATGTGATAGGATAGAAAAAGATTTAGCTGTTACCTGCCTGCAAAGTAACCCCAACATTTAAATTACAGAGAAGCACTTGCACAAGAATAGGTGCCTGTCTTGCAAGAACCCTTCGGAAACAATCTATTTCAAGCTAAACTCACCTCTTTAAAAAAAGATGACTAACATATATACTTGCACACTCCAGTTTAGAGCTTGTAACAGTTTAAAAGATTACACTTGCCCCTTTGGCAGTGAATAATAAAGTATATCAAGCTCAAGGACTGAGAGACAGGCAGAACGTGTATGGGAGAGATGTTCAGAAGGGCTTGAAGCTGGAACTCCTGCCCCAGCACAGATGTAGGAAGGAAACGCTCATTCCCCCACAGCAAGAGAAGCAGGAACTCAACTCTATAAACTGTACTTTGTTCTGGATGCAGACTTTACCCATGATCCATTAGACATTCTTCTGAGTATCTTGGGGGTTTGGGCTTTTCGTTTGTTTGTATGAATACGGACAGTGGACCATGGCTTTCCTTTGTTCCCCTGAAACCTCTTGCATTAGATTAGATCCACCATGCACGTGGATTTTATCCTAATGACTCATCCACCCAATTCTTTCTGATCCTATTATTCTGTTTAAGTTACTTGCCAGCAATACCACAATAACTCTATTTGCTTCTTTTCAGACTGAAAATCAGGAACAAAACCCACTTTCTGCAACATGAAGGTTAACTATTTGCTTTTTGTCTTATGACAGCTCCATTTGAGACAAAGCACTCAAATCTAGATGAAGACATCATTGTTGTCATTTGAGAACAAGCACCCTAAGCTGTAACTTTTGTCTTTCCGGCAAGTCACTTTTCTAAGAAAATCCACCCATGTTGCCAGAAGTTTTTATTTTACTACTTTAGGAACTTCCAGATGAATACAATTTTGCAACTTACTACCACACTTGAATTTCTTAAATAACTTAATTGTATCTTAGATGCCTTTGTTAACACCATTGTTCAATCTTCTGTTAAAAACTGCTTTTGACCTCCCTTGCTGACCAAAGAGAATAGGAATTTGTCCAAGTCACCATCGTAACTGCGGGTTTCAGCTCAGACATCTGTTAAAGAAACTACATATAGAAAATTAATTTTAGAACTGTGGGACCCTGTCTTGGTCTGTAATAGCTTGTATCTTGAGGTCTTCGGGATCCATGCCAAGGAAGTCGACTAGAGCAGGGCATCTCCTCAACTTATTTCTATCCATCACCATTCCACTACTTCACCCAAGCAGTTACAATGTTCTGAAGTTTACAGTCCTTGCTACGTGAGCCATTTTAAATGTAAATCATGGGACAAGATGGTAAAAGAGCACGTCTATATAGGAATAGGGTGGCAAACACTGACATTATATGTATGATCATGGCTGTCATCTACATCAGGAATATTCATAGCAGTTCAGAGACTTCATAGTGAATGTATGACCTTTATCATAGACTTGTTAAATGAAGCAATAGTCTTCAAGAAACAGGAAGAAAAACATGCTGTACTGAAGTTTGAAAAAAAATAATACTTTCATGCTGTGATTATTTTTTTGTATGTCAGCATGAATCTCATTCCTTAGTGCCACTACATTTAAACAAACTGTATAATACAAGATGTAAGTCTAAAGGGACAACAACATGTTCTCTGAACTATACTCAAGACTCCTGAAGTGGTGCAAATCTGATTTCTGAAGATTCAAACTTACCCTGCAGCAGTTCTCAGACACTTTGCTGGAATTCAACTGTGTTTCCCACTTCTCTGTTAAGCACCGTAAAAGTAAATAGCACCTGGACTTGGGAATCTCTGTTTTACAAGACTTGATTGCAACCACAACAAGGACATGCTGAATCAACCAACACTGAAACATTATATATAAAATTCTACTATCGATAACATTACATTCCTATCTCTCCCAACAATCCTTTTATACCCTCCAAAACACAATTCTACACAGCTATCTTCAAGGACTAACTTCTAAGTTATCATATACACGCCTGTAATGTGACATACAATTACATCTTTCAGAAACCCCAACTAGCTACTTTTTCTTCCTTTTCCATTTCCTTTTCAAAAGCAAGAAATAGTTCATTTACATTAGCCATCAGTCCAACAAAAATACAGTGAAACAAAAAAGGCATAAACTGTATTCAGTCACTGGCCATATTTTTATTTGAAAAACTGTGCAGAACCTTAAAGAAAAATCTTACCTGAAACTGCCATAGACTATGAGAAGAATAGAAATCAGGAAGGTAGACACTTGACTGGAATCCACAAGGGAATATGCCCTGTAATTGGGAAAAAGAAAGCAGGTGTGTCATCATGAGTGTCCATTTCTCCAGTGCCATTTGCTAACTCTTTTTCTTATTATAACACAAACAAAGAATTGGATGACAAATCTTTATGGCAGTTCTCTCTAAAGTTCTCGTATCATCTATTTAGGAATGTAAAACCTCTAGCTTGTAAATTAACTTTTTATATTCACGACCGCAGCATGCAAAATCTGTACAACCACCAAAGAACAATTCAAAAGCCTTATGGTAACCTGAACTCACCACATTCAGATTTTTTTCCCCCTCAAACACATTAAAATTGCTTCAAGTGCAACTAATGCAACCTTGCATGTAAATAACACTAACCTGTTTTCTGTAAGACTTCTTTTGTCTTAACTGATAATAGTTAAGTTGTAATATTGGCAGTCAAGGTTCACTTAGTCCAGGACAAAAACAAACAAGAAATCCCAAACTTCACAACAAGCTGCAATACGCATTTATTAAACCACACACAATTACTTCCCTATTACCTCTTGCACACCGCTTGATACAGGATTCCTGACAGAAATTTCTGCAGGAGGCTTAAAAAACAGTTTTATTTAGATCAATTCCCTTTGTGTTTAAAGCACAGAAATATAAATATTAGTAATTGCCAATTTTTTTTCCTATCCTTGACAGACCAAAGCCTACTATGTAGCTTACACTGAAACTTCTTTTGATGTGGACACTGGGTCAGAGGCTGCCTCAGCAAGTTGTGGACAGAAAAACCTTTAAGGGGGACCCTGAGGAATGGACCAAGGGGAAAACGACAGCTCACAAGTCAAGAGAAATAATCACTCCCTCTACTCAGCACCTGTGAGGCCCCATCTCAGGTACTGCCTCCAGTTTTGGGGCCCTAAAAGAGAAAAACACTGTCACACTGGAGTAAGCCAAGCAGAGGGCCACCATGCTGGTGGGGGTACAACAGACAAGGAGAGGCTCCGGGAGCCGCACTACAACTCCCAACAGTTTTTTAACAACTTATGCTAAAGTAACGGAAAAGAATAATGTCCAATGTTAAGTGCATCAGTCTTATCCTACCAAAAAAAACCCAAAACCAAAAAAACACAACCTAAACATTTCTGAAACCAATCAGAAAGCCAAATTTCAGCAATACTATGGATATAGAGGAAAGATAATTGAACTACATGATAGTTCCAAATTAAATATCGCTAAACAAATAAAAACTAAAGACACGAGACAGTTAAAGAATCACTCATCCCATTCCCAATTTAAAAGCAATTTTGAGAAAATTACCAAACCACTAGACATATACTTTAAAACACTTCTTCTAAACACAAATGTGAACTTTTACTATAGAAATTCAGTATTAAACATCACTGAAAAACAGACTGCCTCTTTTAGATGAAATTATATCCTTATTGAATAAGGTTTTAAGAAATGAGAAACTACTTTTGTTAATTACCATAAATAACTTCAACATTACTCCACACTAAAAGCGTAAAACAGATGTCTTATTTGCTCATAAAGTTGGCCGACACATAAAGACAATCCTAAGCTTTATTTTATTTTATTCATTTATTTTTTAATTTCAGTCATGTTTGACCTTTAGTTTCCAGGCTGTGGAACAGAGGTCTTAAAAGCATCCATGAAGATCAGTATACCAAATTATAAATATATGCAATATGTAACTAAGCACTTCCAATCAGTGTATATATAAATGCTGTTCAGGTTATATACAATATAGTTCAGAGCATATTGGTTTTAGTTAATGATTAAAGCTAAGCAGACACTGAGAAGAAATGGCTTAAGGATGAGCACACTAGTTTTATGTCCTCACCCAACCTTGAGTGAGCAGAAAGGGAAATTTGTATCCTGTTTGGATTTGAGAATAAATAGTGGCACTCATTTATTAAAAGAATCTTCAGGAACTCCAACTTTATAAGAAAAGCAAAAAGACTGAATGGAATTTCAACTGGGATTAAACACGTCCAGGATTATGCACTAAACTTTAACTGATGTTCATAAAATTGTATCTTCATAAATTGACAAATATCTTTGAGATGAACAATGTTTTCTATATAACTCATCATTCAGTGGCAACTCTGGAAGCTATGATAATTAAAATGCCATTTCATCATAATTACTAAACATTAGTCAAAACAAGGCTATAAATGTTAAAGATCTGTAAAACAGATAAAATAAGGATAATACATGGATCATGGATCAGCCCTGTGCATAATCCATTAGGTTTTGCATCAAAAACTGAGGGCTGTTTGGTACAATGAAAGCAACTGAATTCCCTGCAAACCCATTCTAAACAACGAGCTAATATACCATAACCCTACTGACAGGCTGCAGTGATGATTAGGACAGCTATCACTGATTCTGTGCAAGGGAGAAAGGAGAATTAAAGTCCTTCCATCCTGCACAAGAAAAGCACAATGGTGCAGAAGAGCAATAAACTCCCTCGCAGACCAACGACATTGCCTGACTTCTCCACATAAAGATCTTACAGCAGGACATCCTAAAAACTCAGTGTTGGTATCGTGATTATGGTCTGGGAAAACTCACCTTCACTGATACCCCAGCAAACAGAGCCAGGAAGACATAGTCACACTTTCCTTCTTCCCGAGGGAGATGGAAAAAGAGCAGCACAAAACCCTCGCCATATGACAAGTCTAAGAGGATCCGCATTGTGGGAATCAAGTGAGCAGCTTGGGCATGTCCAGATTCCATCCAAAGTTTCCAACACAAGTAGCCCAAAAGCAAACTTCAAGAATAGTTTTATAATGCTGAAGTGAATCTCATCGTAATAAAACACCGTGGCTCTTTAACTGCCACTGGACTGTTCATTAAGAGACTAAAACCCTTGATCCCAAATAAACACTTTCTAATTCATTAATCTTGACTAGACATAATAAGCAAACAGCAGCCATCACATGAAAGAATCGAGAAGTAAGATTACTTCAAAGTTTTGAGTATTATTCAAAATGCCAGACAGTGATCTGCAAACCCATTTGTATTTTAACTGAAATTTAAATTACTTTCTACTAGCCCAACAGAGTCCATATGCATATAACTGGATTCTCCTACAAGCGTATTTCAAGTATGCAAGTTCGCATACTCCCACAGGCAAACATGGCATCAGTGCTACGTTCAACCAAATGGGATCAGCCAAAACCAAAACAAAAACCCCACACTTAGGAAATTTTTCAGAAGTTGGAGTAGACTTTGTGCAGTCACATTTAACCAGCTTTTCACTGCACATATAAAAATTAAAACCATCTTCCTTCTACAAGGTACTTTTGTAAAATTATTTCATTTCAGAACAAGTAGTGGAAACATGCACAGAAAATGCCTGTAGCAAGCCCGTGCATAGCTGTGCTTTGACTTAAATACTGATTTTAGAAGCAATTCTTAGTACTTACTACATGACAATTCATGAAGAAAAGATCATTATTCTTCATTCTCATTCTGAAAATTAATACTGGATAAGGCCATGCTAAAGACTGCTGTCTTTTGAAGGACTTACTTTAGGGCAGTTGATCTGCGTGCCACATTACAAGAACAACTACCAACCTGTTTCTAAACTCTAATATCTACACAGAACCTATATACTCGAGTACATATGCTCCAAATACAAAGACACCATTGGTTTTCCCAGGGAAGTACATTTTTTAGGATTCTTACACTACCACACCTGAAACTCAACACCTATGTAAGAAAGTTGTTTTACAAGTTATTTATTTAATCAGGTTATCAGACAGGTTCTGGCTAACTCAGTCAAGTAACAAATAATGTTTATAGTTATTAGACTATAGTATTAGACCCAAGTACTTCATAAAACCAAACACACCAATGGCCTATTTTTCTCTGTTAGCTCCTTTTCTCAGCCAGCTAGTGAGAGGTCACTTCCCAAATGCCTTCTCTACAACTCGAGATCTCACTCTGCATCTTTACATGGCAGAGATCAATTTTAGCAAATTCTTTGCCATTAAGCTTCTATTTCTGGCAGCTTCGTGGGCAAGTGCTTACAACACAGAGGCTGCCAAGGCATGCCAAGACAGAGACACAGCAAGCACTGTTCTATAACATATTCTGTGTGTCAGCCCTACAGCTATACAGTGAAAGTATTGTCCAGACAACAATCCAAGCAGCGAGCCCTCCAGCCTGGCACAGACTGCTCCATAGACCTTTACCTACAGAACAATTCCAGGGATGCCCAGCCATTGCGACACACCACCACTTCCACGCGTCCCAAACAGCAACCACGCAAAATACGCCGCACCAGTTACAGCTGGCGTTCCAAGCAGCACTCTCCCTTCTTCTGGGAAAAAATGAATAACTTCTGTATTCCCAAGGGAACAGAGACCCACTTCATTCCCAGCTAGAGAAGATGGTAACCAGCTAATAAAAGCTGCAACAACAGTAACAGTGTTACATTAGAGACACTTGCAAACTCTCTTTCCTCTGTATCAGTAGCTGCAGGTCAAGCTCTCTTCCTCTGTGGCCACAGGTCCAAGCTCACCTCTCTCTGTGAGCCTTCACCCTGCAGGGTCTCTGCCATCTGACTGCTTAGGAATGTCTTATAAACCCCTCTATTTTAGCCCTACTGTTCTCCTATTATGTACTACTTAATTCCTCTGGTTTGGTTATTTCTTTTGCACTTCCAACTCAAGAAAATCATCGAGGCAACGCAAGCACTGGTTTTCATGTTTCAGCTCTTCCTTATCACAAAAGATAAGCAGTTTCTTGATAAGACTCTCAACAGTCCTTCCCAACTAGCAGGAGGAGTCCCTTCAGCAAAGCCTGGTACTTCTTTTTGCCCTCCATGCTGAGCAGTAAGTATCTGCAACTCACCTTGTTCAACAAAGATCCAGAGAAAGACAGAACTAGGAACCAAATGCGTCTCTTGATGACAGCACAGAGCATTACCCTCTACATAACCTACTCCTCACAGGCCAGTCTGATGTGACCACGAGCCAACACTGCCATTAAAAAAAAGCAACTTCTCACCTTTCACCAGTCACCTATTCTCTTTGTCCCATGCCAGCACAACCACTTGCAAAACGAAATTGAAAAGCAGATCAGGGGACTTGTCTACTTGAATAATAATGGAGAATGAATGGGAAGATTTCTCAAGTGATTCAGATTCCTGATCTGGCATGTTTCTGGACATAAAATAAAACAGGAAAGACTTCAGTGGCGACATTTGCTTAAGTACCCCAAAATTATCTCCTCAGAGATCAGGAAAGTCTTATGCAATTGAAATAAAAACCCCTTTCTGTTTGCACAAGCAGCCTGCTAAATGGATGATCAAAGAAATTCAGCCCCTCAGTGTTTCAGTAGCAAACATCACTCCCCTGACTACCAGGTACAAGAGAAATTATTGTGAAAAATTCTGCGAGGAGGGAAGGAGAAGTCTGTGCACTGAAGTTTCCATAGCAATGCACGCTAAAGGCCTTGGACATGAATCATTCTCATACAAAAGCTGTTACAACAGCCACAAGATAAACTTTCCCTGCATTTACTGTACATATATGAGATGCAAACAATAGAGCAACAAATAAATCATCAACTTGAAAAGTGCAGTAGATGAACTAACTTCACTAAAGATCACATAAAGAGAGATTATGTTTCATCAGGTATTTTTCTTTATCAGTGATCATAATACCCAAGTGCTTTCAAGATTAAGGAAAATAAAACTACAAAAAGAAGGTAAGCATGCTGGATAGGCTAGAGTAAAGATGGATTAAAATAGAAGAGTCAGGTTTTTTTACTTTGTTCAATGGGACCAAAACTACAACTTGCAGACATTTATCACAGAATCACAGAAATTCACACTGACAGGAATGTCAGGAGATCATTTAATTCCTTGAGTTATAATTTCATCTTACTTCGGGAAAAGACAATCAGTTAGTCATGACAGATGTTTACCTCATCTGTTGTTTAAAACACTCTGGTGAAATGAGAAGACTTTTCTTGACATCTAACGTAAGTCCTTCTGAGTACAATTTTAGTCCATACCTTTTCTCCTATACAAAATGCCCTTTGAAACTCATGGGGAGCTTCTTGTACCAAACACAACTGGGATAAACTGGATCCATGTGTGAATTCACCTGCACATTTCAGCTTCTGAAAGATGTGGTTGCTTGAGAAGTGACCACACAAAACTTCAAATACTCTTCAGCCCACATTAAAAGCCACAACTATTTTAATTGATCAATATGATACTCTTCATCTGCAATTAAAGTATCAGTATAATTATCAAATGTCCACTGTCTCCTCACAAGGTAAGTGACAATAATCCATGTCCACCAAAACATGTATCCCACTTTCCATTCTTTTCAAAAGAAAACTCCTCGTAGGTAGGTACCAGCAAGGTAAAGGTGACAATGAAGCATCTCATCATTCATTTTCAGAACTTGCTGAATGCATGCATTCAGTTTGAGGGCCCCATCTTCAGCAAACAGTCAATTCTTTCAAAGGGAACCANCCCCCCAAATCCCAACCACCAACTTTTGCTGGAAATCTGCTGTTAAATTACAAAATCAAGGATGGAAAAAGTTTCCGCCTCCCCCTCCTCCAAGGGTTTTATATATTTTAAAAGCTATTTAATGTTTATTACATCAGTGATTACTATAGCAATAGAAAAACAGAAAGTCGAGAAATACTAGTTGGTAAATTCAAGACAAGTTGATGCGTATTTTGCAACTCACTTCCCCTGCCGCACCCCTGGTTTTTGGAGCTATCGGCTGTAGGCAGAAATCAACCTTCACACTACTGCAATGACCCTACGCATCCAGTTTCTTTTGATCACGCAAGAGTACGCCACTCACGAGGAAAATGTTTTCTTGAATCTACTTATCTCTGATATTTTACAAACATTCTACTAACTATTTTATTCCTTATAAGAAGTATGAGAGAATATAGATCAGGACAATTTATTGCTAAGAGCGATTAATTTTTGATGCTACAGTGCAAGGCATTTGTGAGCTATCACTATAGCATCATTTATTAAGACAAGCAAATCAAACTCCGGGACTCCAGAGCAAAGCCCTAGGGCACATGAAAGAAGAGCACCGCCACGTACATGAAGATCAATTACAGTTAATAGCGCAAATATTCGTTTTGGTTGGAGGCTGGACTCGCTCCGTAGGTAGAACCAATAGCACTTTTTTCCTTTACTGGATTCCAGGTCAAGGGTATAAATAAAAAGCCTCTTTCAATTGCCTTACATGTGCAAGATATATACATATTTAAGAGCCCCCATTAGGCTTGCTGCCAAACCAAAGTTAAATCTGAGTGTAACAGTTAAAGGTATAATTTTAAGCGTGAAGTCATGGCACCCACAGCTGTAAACATATCTCAACACTATTCCATTCTTTAGTGTGATTCATAGGAAAAACAAGCAAATTGCCATGGCTTCACTTACGTTAAAGGAATAACTTGTTTTCTAAAGTAAGTTTAAAATTTCAGCTCATTGTCACATGCAGATAAGGTATGTTAAGTCTGAGTAATTTATGGAAACATGGATCAATCAGAAAAAAAGTTAAAGCAAGTCTGAAATGAAAAAGAGAGTAATTTGAGATGTCCACTAAACTAAGATTTTCCTACGCAGACTTGGTTAGAGTTCAGGCAGGCATTTCAAAGTTGTAACCAGAGAATAATGCTGCTGTTTATCAGACACAGGGCTCAGAACAGCATTTTCGCACTATTAGATACCAAATTTATATATATTTTTACACATCCAACCAAAAAAAACCCAATTCCCTCTTCTACTCTTTCCAGAAAGCTGCTTTCCTAAAACTCTCACCCCAAAACCAAATGCCAAGCTCCTAACTAAATTGCTAAGAGAAAACACTCCTCTGAGCTCACTTTGAGAAGAATCTGAAGTATACAGCCAGTAAGGCATCAGGAGAGACAATCTTGCAAAAACCCCGTTTTCTGTTAAAAGTATTATCTGAGCTACCCTTTTAGTTCACCTCACTGTTTGCCAGCAGAACAAAGAATTACATGTTTCAGTGTTCAAGAACTACAGTAACTGGAAGATTTCCAGATTTCACATTCATCTGGGAGCACTCACTTCCCCGCAGGAATGGGAGCACACCTTCCAGTCCCTGCACGGAAGCATAAGAATACCTTACTCATTCAAACGAGCATTATTTCCAAACAACACGGAACAGCACCTCTGTATCTCAAAAGCGTTCTCAGCCCCTGACCTCCCCACCGCTCTGGGGGAACCACACTGAACAAGATACTTGGAAGCAAAATTTGCAATCAGTAGTTAATGGCGAAAAATTACATCTTCCAATAAGTTGTACCGGACACGCATATCTCTGACAATTAAGTAGCCAGAACCAAAACAAACATCCAGATTTATGGATGTCTTTGACATTGCTGCAACAGAAAACACAGGCTTTTTTATTTCATACTATCCATTTGTAGACTGAATAGGAGCCTGGATACATAATTTTCACCTCTACAATACTACACATAAAAATAAGTTTACTTTTTTGAGGTTTGTTGTTTTATTGAGGGGGGCTGGTTGGTTGGTTGATTTGGTTTGGGTAGAGGGTTTTGCTCTAAAACAGACAAACAAAAAAAGACCTGGGAACGTCCCCTTCTTTGTTTTTTTCTTTCTTTGAGAAAGAAAAAAAGAATGTCATGAAAAACATAGCATGCTTTTACTGCCAAATATATGTCACCACCAGTCAAGGAATCCTCTCCAGAAGTAGATTTTGAAACTGTATCACAAGGATACAACTGCAAACAGTTTTTTGAAAACGTGAACAAAACATCCATACAATGATGTCTGCAATAATGAAATACCTACTAACTTTCCTTCCAGGGGAATCCAATGAGTTAAACTGAAGAAGAATATATGGAAAAATACATTTGATATCAAAACGCAGAGCCTATTAGTAGTGAATGTTTTACTCAATTTTGTATTTTAATTGTGTCATGTTTATTTTCATTGAGCTAACTCGTCCCAGCACACTGGCTTCCTGCTACAGACCAGCCCCAGCAAACTGCTGATCTGAGGCACAGCCCTGCTTTTACTTTTTAAAACAATTATTACTTTTACCCCTTCTTGACAGTTAAATCTAATGGACTCCAGCTTAAGACAGGATTTGCCTATGTTGGTTTGAAAATCAAAAGTCTGAGGCAAGAGAGCCTAATAGGCCAGCCCTATGCTGTAACTTTTAGCCACCTTTAGTCTACCTCTGACTTCAGCCATGTTAATAGATTTCTGCCAACAAAATCTCCTTTTTCAAACACTTGCCATTACAATTAGCTTGGGTTTTTCTAGTAAAACTTATTTTATTCATGGGCAGGAAGTAAAGAAGTGGAAAAATTACTGCAGCAAACCAGTAAGTTCACCTGGCAGATTATCATTTTTGTGAACTGAGTTTTCATTCAGGCCAGTGGTTGCGCAATTACTAGTTATGATGCAAAGATGAAAGGAGTCAACATGTGGCCAGGGACAAGGTGGGACTAAAACCCTTTCAGGAGCAGCTTACAGTTAGGTCTGATTAAGCACATTGCAATACACACAGTTGTAACCCAAGCTTTACTGGAGCTAATGTAAATTAAACAAAACTAGCCTTCCTATGAAGAAGTTAGCACTGGTTTAATCAAGTTAGTTTTCAAAACAGACTACAGGTACTGTAGTTGCTGCAATCTATGACAACATTTTCTAATATTTTGTGCTATTTCAGTCCTTCCAGATTTGTTTTCAGTCCTTTCAGATTTGTCTGTACACCGTACAGTTGCAACACACAGTAGTAGCTATCTCTTGAAAACCATAAAGTTGTCTGTCCCCATAAGCCCTGTGAGCACCCGTACACTTTTGTAACACCCAGCTCTCCAGATACCTTGGCTACAGCTGCATGGTCCTACCACACTGTAACGTCTTGTGGCACTGGCCATCCATTAACGAGACTGTCAAGTAAACCCCAGCATCATTAACATGTGAGGGTATTCCATGCGGTACAAGAAGTTGCTGTACTGCATTTGCAAGGGCCAAACTACTGGTATGTTAAAAAACATGTGTCATGAGAATAAGAGATGACTCATTTGCTGAACTAAGTAATTGTCTTGTCTGTAATTGTCTTCATAGTTTATCAATTCATAGACGACTTCAATGTACTGCAGAGGATAGATTAAAGTTTTGCTGTAGTACCATATAAATTGCCAAACAAAAATATGAATATAATGTTTTTGTGCAAAAATTGAGATCGGCAAGTATCAGAACAATATGTAGATATGTAACTATAAAAATATACATAAATATATGTAGGAGACATCTGACAAAGCAAGAAGGTTGCAACTTAGCCACAAGAATGAACTGACCGCATAGGAAGCCTTTCCTTGGTTGGAAAACTGTTGCTACCTTCCACAAATAATCCAAGGCAGGATTGGAAGGAGGAAGAAGAGAGGAGGTCAAATCCAGATCTGTTACACACAACCCTTTCTCGCCAGAGCCACAAGCATATTTCTTTACGTAAATTTTCAGATTCCAGCAGACCAGTGAACTCTGCAAAGGTCAGTCCAATATTTAGCCTACCCCAAAGCTTTGCTGAAACAGCTCTTCTATCTAAATTACCACTTTCAAATGTATGAATTTTCTAAAAATAGACCTTTTTACATCAGAAAAAAAGGCAAATCAAGGGAGTGGTTGCTGTAATTTAAATCCATAGAGTACCGCTGTGCAAGCTGTCTGCAGTTTTATGCTAGACAGCCTCATCCTGATCCAAACAACATTGTGCTTTCAAGAAGGGCCATTTGGAAACGTCAGTGGTTACCCTTGGTGCAGGAAAGTTTTCTACAACTTTGACAGCTAAGACCTTTTTTGTTATAAAGGTATTGATTCATATCCCAGTCATACATGCAACACTGAGTTTTCAGTCACTTGGCAGTACAGTTCTGCACTAGATAGAAGGCTGCTTAGTGCTAAGTTTCATTTTGAGGCACCTGTTCTAGTTAACAGCAAGAAGATAAAAACTTCCCATCTATGTTTTGATATCTGTAAGCCTTTTTCTACTTAACAGAAAAGCTCATTAACAATGACTATAATCACCTAAACCACTAGGACGCTTCCAGTTTACAATAAAATACATTTACTGCTTGAAGAACGAGTACAAGTCTCTTCTGCAGAAGAATCCCCTGCCCAAGCTATATAGTGAGATATCTACAACCTAACAGTTACTGCTGCCAGCCACAGCACAGTCAGCGCAGGTTCCACGTGGGCTCAGTGTGGGTATTTCGCTCTTACAGGAGCGGGAAGACCCGTTCCGAGCAGGGTTAGAAGCCACTACAGTGAAAATGCTGACAATTTTTATCATGACTCAACACTGTTATCACAGCTACTACAGCACAAGTTATTACTGTCAGCCAACAGCACCTCAGAGGACCCTAAGCCATAACTAAAAGTTGTCCAAGCTGATAAAACATGGGAGTTTTCATTATTTGGAATTAAATATTTGTCCCGATCCTCACTGCTGCTCCATCTGGACCAGGGAGACAGTGGTGAGCAAATATATCATCTCTGTCTCATAATTAAGAGATTCATATTTACTTTGCAAGCTATTGCCAAACAATTAATGTATCACCTCTGACAATAATATGTCCTGTAAAAGTGTCTTACACACGTACACAAAATTATGTTTTCACTGGACATAACAAACAAACAAAAAACCACCTAACCCCCAAACGCAGCCTTCTCTCCCATGTGTTCCCAGAGCACCAAAATAAGCTCATGTAATTGGTCATACTGGACTATCCTTACTTTTGAGTACTTTAAAACTGCACCACTCAGACTTTTAAGTTGTTCTAAACTTCAGGAAGTGGGTGACAGTAAGACTTCAGCTCCACAGTTCAAGAACAACAAAAAGCTTCTTGGGTCTGTGGTAGACTGAAAGCTCTAAACCAGTATCAGATTACTTTGGCAGGCACACAGTCAAAAGTCAAACACCTAAAATGAATCAATCTATTCTGCAAACATACAAATATGATCAAAACTGATATTGATATAAGCAAAAAAATGTCATTGTTCTTCCTGATAAGACAAGAAAAAAGTGCTAATGGGGACAAATGAGCTTCAAGTGGGTCAAGGAACTATCAGCAGTTGAACTCAGAAAATTTGAGGTATGTTTAATTTCTTCACTGAGGCAAAAGCACTGACTGAAAGTAACACTCCTACTTTCCAATGCAAGTGATAAGCAAGGAGTTTAAAACATAAAGAAAAAGAAACCCTTACATGTAGTTAGAATGAAAAGTTTTAAGTAAAATCTCACACCACATTTTCTGTAATATTGTAATGATAATATTTCATGGTTCCAGTACTTCATTTGTAGAGGAAATGCACTGCTATTTACAAAACCAAATATATAATCCTTAAAAAAAAATCCAAACAGCAACATATTTTGCTTTTTAAAAAGCAAATGCAAGGCAACTTCTTTACAAAGAATAAACTCCTTTAAACAGGCAAAAAAATTACAGTTATCATTAGGATCTACATTACCGGTATGCCAAACAGCAGCTTTTTGCTGCTGAATGGATCCCACCCAGAGAGAATGCACAAAGCCATATTTGAACACACAACGATTCCCATGATTAGTTCAGTTACAACTGAGGTGGCGCAGGGGGGAAATTAAGCTTAAAACTGGGATTTTGCTGCTGTTCTGATGCAAGTCATTGACTCCCTATTAACTCAAGTTAAAATTCTCACACCCACAAGCACAAGACACACTTCACAGTCTCTTAATCAGAGGGGAAGAATGGCTATTTTATTTAGTACAGAAATAAAACAGAAACAAGTCAATCAGAGAGCTACACGTATTTATTACAGGAAAAGAATTTCTGAGCATAAAGCACCAAAATGATACACTGCAAAGAAATTCAGACCATCAATGCAGCATGTTTTCCAAGGCACCTGTGCCAAAGGCTTGGTGACTCAGGGTAGCATGAAGCTAGGAAACAGAATTTCAGCTTAAACTGTTAGTAGGGCACTAAATGCATATACACAGACTCTAATGCAATTAACTTGTTAAAACTGCGTATGATTTAGTACAGAAGTCAATTAAGGTTTTACATTATGAGCATTATGATTTTCCCATACTACCAAGTATTACTAGTATATTAGTATTAGTTATGTATTATATATATATATATGTTATATACATATCATTAGTATACTACTAATACTAGTATTTTGGATAGACACTTATGAAGTCACATTTTTCCTGAGGTGTTCTCTTGTCTTCATTTCTCTTCTTTTTAATCCTACTCTGTAAGGACAAACAATAAATACAGCACAGGAAGGAGAGAGGACTGATAAGGGGGAAGGCAGACACTGGTATTTAAGTGTGAATTTAGCTTTAGTGTGAATTTAGCTTTAGTGTGAGCAGAATTATCAGCCTGTCACTGAAACAAGTGCAGAAAAGAGCTTCTAAGATGACTAGAAGAGGTAAGGACTCAGTTTATTGAGCCCAGAAAAATACACAGCAGGGGGAGAAGCGGGCACACAAGCAAAAAGGAAACACCAAATGAAGGAACTATGAGATTAAAATAACTTAAAAATCATGTTACTTGCAAAAGGGGAATTCACATTCTTTCCCAAGGCCTAACGGTAAACTGATACAGTTGAACAATTTTATCCCCTCAAATCCAAGTTCATTTTCAGATTACCATCTCTATAGTTACACAAACACTAGTGACAGCAAAAGAGACGGCAGTTCTTCCACTTTCATGCACCGTGCTTTCAGGGCAGGGAAAACCAAAACCCAAACAACACGACAAAACAAACAGACACGTTCCAAATGCATTAGCCAGTATGCTCTTTTCAGTCCTGAGAAACAAGAAGAGGAAGGAGAACGTGTCCTACTGCTCTTTTGTACTCACTTATTCTAAACAGTAGAGGTTTAATGAAATGATAATGTTCAGACAGATTATGAGAGGCATCTCACATGCTGAGCCTCTGAACGTTGCCAGGCCTAATAACATCAAACTTTCGTAACAGCAGCTGACACATCTTCAATATTGCACCACGTAAAACTTTTGAAAAATAGAAGTATATGAGGCTTCATGTACAGGACCAAGTGAAATTTATATTTGACCAGTATCAAATTACATCCACTTGAACATTTAACTAGTTTTATCAGAGATATTGTCATTTTGTTATGTACCATTCTTCTTCTACACACCAAATCCAGTGTCAGACAACACAGAGGGTGAGTCTGTAATATTTCTGCAAGCCCAGGGCTAACTAGGTTCAAAAGCTACTAGAAATCTCAAATGAAACAAAAAGTATTATTTTTACTGGACAAAATGTTTGCCTGTTAAAAAGCAAAACTTCTGTGTAAAGGCATCAAGATAACATTCCACAGGAAAGCAAGTTCTCTCCTATTCACAGGTCATCCATTAATTTGCAATAGTCATCCTAAATATACAACCGACACTCCGTAGCAAAAGGACTCAAGAGGGTAACTTCTGTTCACATCTCCCTCTTAGTGTAACATTAATTTTCTTTCATTAATTCAAGTTGCATTCATTTAATGGGTGTTGTACACTAGACAAACTGGAACACATCAGAGCAGTGATCCACTTCTAAAAAAAATGTTTCTACTTAGGTATTCATTAAATGTTACAGTAGAGTCAGATTAAATCTTCACGAACAGAACTCTAACCGAGACAGAAGTCTAATCCAGCACTGCTAGGAGCAGCCACATTAAATTTTTCAGGTGTTATTACAAATCATGACACTTCCAACTACATGGATAGAAAGGAAAACATAAATACAAGTCAGGTTAACTTCTATTTTTCCCATCTTTAACGGAATTGCTTTGAAAAGTGAAAACTGCCACTTTTGTATGAATCCTGAAGCCTGCTGAATGAAACGATAGTCTCAAATTTTTACATTAACTTAAATAATTTCCCTAAGGACAAGGGAATTAAAAGCTCAATACTTTTAAGAAAGGCACAGAACCACTAGACTTGATAGCTATATCCATGTACCAGCAGGCTCCAAATGACAATATATGCCTGGCATCTAGGAGCTACCATAAAACAAACACGAAGTGGTGTTGAAGACATGCTGCTGATGCTATAGTAGAGAACTCAGCTTTCCAGGAAATTTTACATGCTAGAAGTCTAAATATTGATCCTTCAGGACCTATTTCGATTCACGCTTTCATGCAATATATGCAGTAAACAATAAAATATAAATTAAAAGCGCAGATTTAAGCATTTCAAATAAACAAAATAGTCTTTTGAACTCAGCAACAGTCTCATGCCATCATGATGCATACAAGTAAAAGTATTTGTGGAGAGGAGCACTATCTTACTAGACCAGCTAATCTACAACTGGAGAGACATTAAGCTTTGCAATACATAAACATAAGAGGATCTGAAATCCTCAAGGGGTACATAAACCACCTACGTATCAGTTAGTTTAAAAAACTGCCTCTCACCACAAATATATGTATACCATCTTATCAGCAATATTAGAAAATTGGTATAGTAACTAACTAAAGTTGGAAAATCTAAAGTTTTCCTGCTTGAGGGGGAAAAAAAGTGCAGAGCTAAAGATACTCAAAATGTACTAAGTAAATGAAAAGGGAATGTCAAAGTTCTCTAAGCAACTGGAAACTGGTAAGTGGGAAAAATACACCTCAGCTGCAAATGCAATTTTGTAGCAATCAGTATTGCTGAAATTTGGAATTTCAAAACATTTGAGCATATTTGCATAAGACTTTTGTTCTAGCCATTCAAGTTTCAAGCTAGGTGGCCAGGATACTTTTTTAAAGCAGTACGCTCTATAATCAAGGGTGTAAGACAACTCCTGTAAAACACAAGTCTAGCTCTCTACAAAGTTATTTCAGTTAAACACATTTAATTCATTTAACTTTCAGAACTTTCTTGAGGTTTTTCCCCATAAACTTACATTGTATCTGGGAATGCCTTAAAACCATTACATACAACCCAAGTTTTCTTCCCCAAATCCACTATTGTACCTATAACATTTTTCTATTTTCTGAATCCAGAAACTTCTTAATACAGATAGAGGACAATTTTCTACTAATCAACTCATCTCGATCAAAAATCTACTTTTTTTCTAGCCAGAATGTAAACACCTACAGCCTTAGAAACATTACAAATATATTTCTTATGTCTCCCATAACCATTCCCTCCTTTCTAATTTGGCACCTCTGCTCAGTTTCATCCCTGTTCTGGATTCTGATGTCTCAAAGCCACCTACAAAAATACTACAGAAGTAAATCCTCCCAATACCCTTCAGTAATCCTCAGAGTTACTTTAAGCAACAGACCAGTCTGAAAATACCAGAGTCCCCTGGGAAGCCAGAGATTACATGCTGTTGTACTGCATTTATATGACTGCTGATATTTCTTGCTCAGGAACAAAATGCTTTCCTGGAAAAGGTTTTGTAGTGAACATACAGATGTTTAACCTTCCTAAAAATAACCAAGATCACCCTTGGAACACTCTTTTAATCCCAGAGCACCCTACAGGCAAAAGCACTCACATCAGAACTAAAGGAAGATAAAACTAAACTCCAACAAAAGTTAAACTTAGAAAAAACTGGTAGCAAGATGACAAAGCTGACTCAAACATATTAACATTTTTTGTTGATTGTTGGTTTAAGTATTATACATAAGCCACCTAGTAAATTTAGACATAATTCACATTCAGTTTGTCACTTTGATTCCTGTAACTAAAAACGACGATATTTTGAATCCATAAAAACATCAAAATGCTATAGCACTTTCACAGCATTACTCAGATTTGAATGTACAGTGATGAACAAAGTAAAATCAATAATTAAAAATATCGCTTAATAATCCTTAATATTTTATTTGAAAACTACTTTTGCATAAGTAGTAAAGCACAGTAAGGATGTAGCTACCATAAATAGCTACCATAAATTTTAAAATGTTTTTAAACCACTATTTCATTACTGCTTGGTGTTTGGGGGACTTTTTAAGTTAAGATTTTATGCGTGAGCAACTGCATCTTTTATTTTTCAAACACAAAAAGAGAAAATTAACTTAATCAATGTGTAAGTGATTAACTTTCATCACCCATGCATAAAGTTGCAAATCAAATACTACAATCAGAGACAGAAAAGTAAATTAAATACATTTCATTCACAGACATAAATTCCAAAAGTTTACAGAAACAAAGGCACAGAATGCAGAAGAAGAAATGTGCTGCTGCTTCTGGATGTTCAAAAAGTAATTTTAATATTTGAAGTTTATAAGTAGCATCTAGCTAGAACAAACTCATGCTCTGTGTGTTAAATTATTAAGAGGGGAAAAAAAAAAATCAGCTTGGCTCAAATTCATCCTAAGCTAGGAAAAAAGCCCCAAACACAACATTCTGGAAAGTGTGATTTCATTCTACAGACAAGTACTAATACCTACTGTACAGCCATTTAGCTGTCACTTTTGCATAGCTGCCAGTGTGTGAAAATTGCAAAAGCCTCTGGTTGAGAAATGGGAAAAAGCTTTGGAATTTATCTCTATTAAATATTCTTCTTCCCCAGATTCCAACAGTGAAGATCCAAGCAACAGCTTGAGACTTACATCAGAGATCCCAGCTTGTCCAGACCAGATTTTTGTCAAGCCCAGCAAACAAAGGCTAGAATGACGCTGTGCCACGGTAGACTAAAGGCTAAAGGAGCTTCCCCAAGCGGCACAAACCACAGCTAAAGTCCCATGTCACTCTCTCTGGAAAGAAGCGCACACCACCCTGGGAACAAGCAGGAGCTGATGACAAGGCATAAGCTGCTCTAACTTCACAGGAAGCAAAGCGCAGGATTAAGCAGTTTAAAATCAAAACAGGACAAAGTTTAAGACATTTTTCCTGCCTGTTTCGTTACCTATATTTTAATTTTAGGACAATTCTAAAACAAGGTATCTGAAATGCAAGAAAAAGCTAATAATTATGTAAAAGAAACAAAGTTGAGTGTCAATGTGAGAAAGTGACAGAAAAGTGACAGAATGATTTCTCGATGAAAAACTGAAGAGAACTTTTCTTTATTCAGGACTTAACACTGGTTTGTCCAAATGTTTTCCTCTAATCTCTCTAGAAATTACTATAACAGTACAACTCTTGGAAAGCAGGTTTTCAACCCCAAACTGGTTCTCAAAATACCAAACACATAGAGAGTCATGCTCACAGCCCACATCTTATGGCAAGGGCTCATGTTTATTTGTGATACTGCAGGAGATACTTAGGAAATTGCATTTGTGCAAGTTGGAACGAAATTTTCAGACAGCAACTAGTACTTGCTGACACCTCAGCAGATGAATGGGAACACTTGCTTTTTTTTAACTGTCGTGCTCTTTACAAATTTGAGATGTTTAGCCAAATGGTGTTGTAGCAAATGGATACAGAGGTTGTTCAAGTCCTCCTACCTAGGGCATCTGAAGCACTTCATTTATAAGATCATGCTCCCTACGCTGTCAGTGGAGAGAGGCACGCTTCTACTGAGGGTTTGCAATTATCTGCTGGTCTCCCCATTTAGTTCAGGTATTTATGCAGTCCTAAATTTAGAATTTAAAATTATGATGTGAACAATCACTTCATAATTTCTGAAGCAGATATGAATAAGAATTCAATAATCTACATAAATTTTGTTGAATAGTTGGTATTTTCCTTCTCTGATGAATAACTTACTGTGAGGGTAAGAAATACATGAATTGATGCTAGTATGATTTTGGAAAACTACACACAAAATATATACAATCCAAAATAGTTTTCACCCAGTTCAGCTCATGATGAAGCCAGTCTTCATTCTTTTCTCTTTCAATAGCTCTCACTTATTCTTTCACCTAAGCAACCCCATGGGAAACCACAAACATTACTAAATATTAGGAACTCTGTGGAAGGCAAATGCTGGATTTGATCAGGAATGTGATGACAAAGACTTTTCTGTAGGCTTCTTTCATGTTTTTGAATGCCAATTTGCTTACCAATTCCTTTTAGAGGGAGAATGGCATAGATTCCAGAGACGTAATCATCTATATGAAATCTTGTTTCACAAAACAGAAAATAAGAGCCACAATGTCTACTCTCTTGGGAATGAAGGAGGATAAATATCTAATCACATAGGTTCTTGACAAAGGAAAACTTTTTTTTTTTTTTTTTAAGACGACTAGAAAAGCACTTTGTCTTTTAACATTAGGCATCTCACTTTCTCCTGCAGTACATGTGCAATGGGCAGCACTACCCGGTTACAGCGCAGTATGAACTACCAATGGAGACACATCTTTCACTCAGATGTCATCAGTAATGTTGATGTGTTTAATCTTTTTGTATTAAACAAGAATTAATAATAACTTTTTCTTAAGAGAGGAAAGACTATACAAATTATCCACCACAATTCAGACAAGATGGAATTTAATTCATATTACTTTTAACAGGAGCAAAAGAGGCAGAAGTAGCATATCTGGCTTGTGACATGCAGTCACAACATACCATAGAACTATGATTAGTTTTGGGGTTTCCAGTGTTAGATGTGGATGACAAAGACACTACCATCAGTTTTCTTCAGTGTCGATATTTCCTAGATGTTTCACACGTATGTTAATTAGGCCTCCCAATTTCTCTTTGAACTCCAACCAACACTAAAATAGTCATCTGGATTTATTATCTACTTCCCAGACTCTGCAATGGCTTCCCATTCACTTCACAATTACAAAGATGGTTCCTTTTGCTTTCCAAGACCTGTGTGAGAAACTCTGCCAAGCATGAAACTGCCAGTTATTCAGGGGACTCATGGCCTTCCGGTTTCAGGCCTTCCTAATCAGAGGAGTCTCTCTCAATGTGTCTTTCTCTGGTGGAACACAAACCTAGTTCAGGGCACGATGATTCTCCTAACCACATCCCTCCATATGCACCAGACAAAACAAGGGTCTTTGAAATATGTGGCTCTTGCCTTCTACCTTCAGTAGACAGATACCATGCATCAGAAGATAATATATTTTCCTTTGTAAACTGTGAGCTGCCTTAGCAGTAACCATTCCATAAATTTATAAGACAAATAAATTATAGGCTGTATTCTTTCCCTGCCCATCTTTCTGTGCAATTCTAACAGTGTCTTAATTAGCAGCATGAATTATTTGCCAGGGTAGTATGGAAATAATCAAAGCACAGAATGATGATTTCCCTGAAAGTTCAAACAGAAGACACTGGCTAGAGATACACCACCTGAGACATTATTAGCAAGAGACAAAAAAAAAATATAAGCATCTCTACCCTGTCTAAGCCCAGACTATTGCACAAGTGAAAAATTCCTTTACAAAACACAAGACAGCTATATGAATGCTATGATGCCCCTCATGGTGAGCTATGAGAAATGTAAGCAACTAAGCATGACAATGTCCTAGCACATCCGTGACAGTCACCTAACTTAACATTTAGACAATTGTCACAGGCAAGTTGTAGCAAAACAGTAGTGTCTGTAGCATTTGATCACAGACTTCCGATGCCATGGCATAAGCCATTCAATAGGAATTATTTTCTTTCAAGAAGTTAAATAATTATGAATTCCTAAAATAAACAAACAAAAAAAACCCCATCCAAGTGAATGCCCCAAAGTATAGAAGCTCTTCCTAAAGTCTGTGTACACAGGTTATTTAATTTAAAATAAACTTAAGTTGAATGCTTCCAGAGTCAATCACTCTTTCCCCAGAACAGTTTGGAATAGTTGAGTGACACTACAAAAGACAGCTCAAGTTTCTGGCATCTTAAACCAGAGGATGTTCTAGAACAGCAGAAATATTTTTCTTCATGATTAGCAAACAAGCCAAACAATCTGAAGTGTCAGAATAAACAAATAACGCAGAAAAAGCATCACAGAATTGCCCAGAGCTAACTGTCCATACAGACAAGTTTAATGACTAGTTACATGGAATTTCTTTTTAAGGGGAGTACTTTAACAGTTAATATTGTATTTTTTTTTCCTAATATTAATGATCTGTAACACTGCTTGTATTTTCTGAGACAAGCACTTTACAGTAACGAGTCCAAGAGGTGATATAACAGAAATACTTTCATCTCCAGCATACGCACTGCAAAGCTACTATTTAGATAAAATGCCAAACGGCTACATCCCAGATTGAACAGACCCAGACTCAGGAACACACACCAGCTCATAACTCCCATTTCAACTATCGACATGGAGTATGTCTTAGTGTGAAAATTACGCTTAGTACAGAACACAATGGCTTGTTAATAAGCAAAACAGGTAACTGATTACCTTGCCATTAAACCGCTGAGAACACGGACTTCCAATTCTCTCAATGTCATGAAAACAACAACATGGATCTTAAATCCAACCAACAGAGTTACATAGTTTCTCAGTTGCTCTCTTCACATTTTCTACTTAAGAGAGTTTTTTTTAACTTTCTAGCAGGGAAAGCAAGGCTTGGCGAGGCAGCAAGGAGGTTTAAAATATGATTTAAAACAGAGCTGATTTAAAACACCTTAAGAGGAATTAGGAACCACACTGCTAATCACATGGCAGCAGAAATCCAACACGTTTCTTGAACCTTACCCAGCACACCTTCATTCATGTAATCTTTCTTCCCGGGGAGAGAGGCCCCAACTTGACACAGGTTAATCACTTTCCTAATTGCAAAATGAAAAACAAGTTCTGATACATCTCTGGTACATTTATACCATAACAAAAAGATTGGAAAAAAATGACTTTTGTTATGAAAATGGCAAATGGTATTACAGAGGTGTGCAGGATTTTTATTACCATCTGGATCTATGTTCCCCACTTGCCATGTATCAGAAATGGGGGTAAGGGTATCTTTAAGTTTAGTAACACAAGAATTAAAATATATATTAAAGAAAAAAGGAAAGAAAAGGAGAAAAATAGCTTAGTTACAAACATGCTAAAATTTTAACTGAGTACCATCCATCATCAAGAAAACATCCACTTAGCATTGATTTCTAAAAGATATCTCGACATATTACACAGCAAAGACATTTTCAGGTATAAAACATCTACTACTCAAAGGAAACTTTGTTTCCAAAATAAGAGCACCATGAAGTTCTATTATTTGGGCATTTTGTGGAGTAACTGTCCTCAGGTGTCTACACCCTTAAGAAAATCTAAATACTTACATAATTTTAGTGTTGAATAGCTTGCACGAAAAAATATGGGACATCACTCCCCTGATAAGGCACCATACTTTCTAAGAAACATGAGTTCACATCATTCCTACAACTATTTTTAAATTCTTTCCTTTGTTCCTCTCTCTGGCACAAATTGCCAGCAAAGAATTAATAAGCCAGAGAAATAGAGAATAAGTTGGGTCTCTTCAGATGATTGGGGGCATTATTCAGTGTCCGGAGTGGTCAGGAGTTTCTGTTATCTTAAACAAACAGGTCTAAATTTTGAAAGACCATGGCACTGCAGCCTTTCCCAATTAATCATATAGATCCTATTAATAAATTGCCATGGAGTTCTGCAACCCTGTCCATCCAAAGCTACCCATTTCCTATGCAGTACCAAGATAAATGATATTCAACAGCAAGTTTCCTAATACCACGGAAAAAATCCATTACAAAAAACTTCCAATAAACTATAAACAGTAAATTCAAGGCTACTATTAGTAACAAGGGATAACAAATTTTCATACTTTAGCATAATGAAACTATTAGTGTTTCCCAGAACCAAAGCAATAAGTTACTTGAACAAGGCTTCAGCCAATTCTGTCTTTAACAAAAGAAAACACAATCTATCCTCAAGTAATGCAATTCAGCCTCATCCCAGACACTGTCAGTCATCCAAGTCCAGAAATGGCATTCTTCTGAATAAGGTGGTTCAAGATAAATAGTCTATACGACTAATAGCTCAACTTCACCTTTCTTCTCTTACAGCCATACTACCCAAGTACCAGACATCCCCTGAAGATCCAGGGCTGCATCTAGTGTGCAACTGAGCCAATGTGTACTACCCCAGCCATATTTATCAATATTCAATCATATGCAGAATGTTATAGTTGTCATGGTGCCAGCAAGCAGTTAAAAAAGGGCAATGACAATGGAAAACAGATTAATTATGTGGCAGAAAGAGAAGACTCTCAGGATATGCATGGAAATTTCTGTATATCTGTTAGCCTGCAATATTCTGAAAGAGAAAACCCAACATGAAGGGCAGAGCCCCACACCAACATTGCTGTGCTGAGACTGTCCTTCAGCCCATTCAGGCAAGTGCAGATTTTGCATGGCCATCGTGGTCAGACGCTCGCCAAGGTGTCTTAATTGTGTGAATTGAAGCGACTGCTCAGTTTGCTACACCAAGAGCTAACCAGCTGAAAAAGCACAAATAATCCAGCACTAGAGACAGGACAAGCTGTCTCGCCTCTGAGGACCTAATAACGAACTTCACCTTGTAAATCTTATTGTAAAGCACTGTAAGATAAATGTGTCATCATTTTGGCAGCTTTGCTTGGACAGGAAACAACACACTGAGCAAAAAGAATACCTAAATATTTAAGACAATAAATCTTAACAAATCTGTAATCTGACTTCTTACGAGACACAGTCAGGTAAATGACTAAAACAAAGAAGTTCAGATCACAGTGAGAGAAGTATCTCCACCTGAAGCACCACAGAACACCACACAGAAAAAAGTACAGCAGGTTTCCTAACAAGCAAGCACACAAAGGAATACCACTACTCAATGCTATATTTGACCTCATCCAGGAGCCAAAACCAGAAGATGAAGCTGGTCCTCTTCTATGTGTACAGCTTCAATTGAGACACATACATTATACTGGACAGTCCATCATGAGTGGCCTGACTCGCTCGCAAAGTATTAGCTAAAACCATTCTGTGCATATACTGGTTTAACTTACTTTCGTCATGGCCAGCTCCATCCTTTATCATCGGGCTCTCACCAGCCAAGCTCCCGCATTTTGCACAAGCATCCTGAGGCTATAATCAAAGCTCACTGCAAACTGCCCCAACCACTATAAAGTCTGTGCCCAGTAACTGTTGACACATCTAGATCCAGCAGTACAGATGTTCAACTGCTAACACTGTTGTAACTATCTGGAATATAATACTTGCTGGAGCCATGGCCTAATAAAAGAGGTGTTTATTCACATTCAATAAGGTTTCTTTCTGTAAATGATAGAGCTGATCAAATAGAACAGAACTCTGATGGCAGAACCCACTGCAAATCCCACCTCTTTGGTAAGCCACTGCCTCCTCGTAAAGGAAATGCAACAACTGAAGCTTCATAGTGGTTCAGAGACCAGGAAAGTGCAAGAATACTTGTCCTAGAACCATACAACTAGTTTATCTGTGAGATACAGGTGTTTTGGTAACAAGCGCTACAGAAAAGCTTAATATGTACATATGCAGGCACTACTGGGAAGAATTAATTAAATTAAATCCTACAACAGGTCCCAGGAACATATCCTAGAGACCCCAGGATCTCTATCTTTTCCAACAACTAAGTATCATCACTTTGTACTTTACATAGATTCAAAAATGCAGCTGGACAATCTGATGGAAGAACACTCACCTAACACATAATGTACAAAGACACTATGAAGTCCTCTCAGATGTGGAGGATATCAATCTGACTGCTGCATTGCTTCCTAGACAAAACACATCTTTCCATCCCACTACAAAAAATATTTTTTCTCATTTCTAGGTTTAACTTCCACAGTGATTCCTGTACTTAACTTAAAAATATGCAGAATATATTGATTCTATTTTTTTTAAGATATCAAACCATAGTCAGCTCTCTAATCAGAAAAAAAGATTGTTTGTTTTTATCACTAAAGTCAGAAAAGAGGATGTTATCTCATCTATATTGACTCTATTGTTGACTTAAAAAAAACAAAAGAAAACCACACCGCATACTTTTGACACTTAGGCCAGTATTTTATTGATTACATGCTTGGAAACCCAAACTCTTTCTAGCAATGTATTCAGAAGTCAGATCAAAAAATAAAATTAATGACTCATAGTTTAATCAAAGCATTTAACAATCAGGCCTTAAAATCAACAAGCCAAAACCAAAGTCAAATTGATCAATATGACCTTGTCATACAGAAAGAGCAGCTCTGAGTGCTATTGATGAGTTGACTTACCCGCACAGTACAGGATTATGATATATACTTTATCATGACATGCCTGGGTAGAATTAAACACTATTTTCATTAAAAAATCCACAAAAGAATGAACTAACACCATTAGCACCAAACTATGAATCTTCAGTGACAAAGTTGAAAGTACATTCCTGAATGAGTCAAAGCTATAGAGTCTGTCTAGCCAGCGTTAAGCAGCTTTCATCGTGCTGGGTCTGTATCAAGACAAAATAATGTCAGATGATGGCTGGTGAGATTCTGAAGCGAACATGACTATTCACAACTGCATGAAGTGAAGAGAGGGGATTCAGCTGGCATGAAAATACAAAATACAGCCCATCAAAACAGGCACCCTGTTTTTCCTGCCTCCAACTACGAGAGAGACAAATTCAAAAAAAAGGTCTTGACAGTAACACAGGTGGCCACTGTACAGACAAACACACGGCATACACAAGGGAAGTCCTGTAATAGACTGGACAGGGACTGATCTGTGCCTTACAACCTCTGTGTGCAAGAGAAGGCACAGTACATTAATACGCTTGAGTGTCAGGCTTAAGGTAGCGGGTTCAATTCCAGGTGCAAAAATCAGGCAGCACAAGAACAGATGGAGGCTGTTTTTAAGAAATGCTAACTGAGATATCTAAAAACCTTTGTGACAACAACAAAAAGCAGGAGCACTCTTTAGAAAGAGTGCTTTGGGATTCTTATGAAACTTCTTCCAGTAAAGCACCCTGCAGAGAAGTATTTCTGGTTTATGGCGGACTTTTTTTCACCTTTTGATTTAACTTTAAGGTAGCTCTTTTTTATGTTCCATCTGCAAAAATATAAAAAAAAAAGAAAGAGAAAGATAACTGTCTGGAAAACTAACATTGGGGTTCTTGTAAGGCACTTAAGTATGATAAAGAGGTTCTTTCTGTTCTGTACCATCTGTAAGGGCTTACAGCTGCATCTGCTTTAGAAATCGTCAGTTTAACAGAAAATTTAAAAAAAAAAAAAAAAGTCCAGCTCTTCACTACTTAGCTTTAAAGTTTCCTTTTTTGAGAGAAAGAAAAAAAAGCTCTTTAAACTATTTTCAACACAAAGCTTAATTAGATTCCACTCTTCATCTTCAAAACCCTACAGACATCATAATATTCCCCATGAGAGCTTTTAGCCCTTTGTGATAACTTCTCAGGGCAGCTATTCAAGTGAAGGTATAGGATCAGCCACCTTGAGAAAAGAGTTCACAGAGCAGATAATCTTTCCTCCAGAAAACAAACCATCAATCCAAACTTCTATAAAGGACCAGCATGACCTTGCGCCATCAAACCTAGAAAGCAAGACACAGTCATACCTTACCTCACCAGTCTGCAATACAGGCTACAGAAATCCACATAATCCAGCTCTGTTTGCCTCCTACTATTTCACCAACCTCACCTTTAGCTAACAGTCACCTGGAAAATGGACTTCCCATTGACTAAATAAGTCAAAGTCACGCTACACTTATTTTATCTTGCCAAATGGGTCTGACCCATATGACGGGGAGATAAATCACAACTGTAACCTTGAAAGTGGTAAATTTATACTAGTAAAAATAGTCCTCCGTATAACAATATACCATTAAGCTTTGGTCTTATATGTCCAGCATATCTGTACTAACAGCTAGTTGATCCTAATTACAATGGTTATTCAGAATTCATTGTTGAATTTCTACCCACTACAAAAGTTTCCAAATAAATTTAAATCCAGTTTTAAATTGGAGGTAGCTATCCGACAGAAGAAAAGATGGCAGATTGCTAAGTGCCAGACACCAGAACTAACAATGCAGCAGAGAGCTGTAACTCAGCTGCTGTGCTCACCTCTGTCCGGCTAATCGCGCCACTGCACACCTCAAACACTCTGTGGTGCTCGCTCTTACCCAAGCTGCGCTATCTCAAGTGGAGTAAGAGGAATTTATTAATCCAAGTAACTACTGAAATTAAAATAAATCCTGAGGATATACACTTGCTACTAGCTTAAACTGTGTGAAGAACCCCCCTGCCAAACTATCTGTGCATCACTGCTGTAGAGACAGGTGCAGCAAATTTACATGCTGAGACCACCTGGTTTTTTGTACCACCTGAAACTCAGCTGCACCATAAATCCATCTGTCTGGTGCTTTTGCTATTTTAGCATGAAGTTGCTATTTGGGGTACTCCTGACATAAGAAAATGCTGTAAGCAAAGAGTTCCCAAACTTCCGTGATTCAGTGGAACACTATCCATTCTTAACATTTCTATTGATCTCTCTAAACTTCTGACATGCTTATAAAGTTATTTAAAACTATGTATCATTGCAAATTTACTTGAAGTTATGTTCTGGCTAGTTATCAGATGAACAAAAGGACTCTTTAAAGATACCTCTGTCCAAAACGAGCAGAGCCCATAGGAATGAACAAGAAAATTTGGGCTTTTGAGACAGACAGTTGCAAGCAGAAAAGCACTGATGGGGTAGAACTAATTGATAACACCAGAGGACTGAAGGAGACTTGGATCTAAAAGCCAGTAGTTCACACTGCACGGCACTTTTTTTTTTTTTTTCCTTTTAGCGACTGGACTGAAGAATAATCTAGGTTCAAGCCTATTCCTGCAGGTAAGCTTGCCAACTCATGCCTAAAGTTATAGATTGTGTGTGTGAACAGAGGGTGGAACCCCCTGGGTCTCCTCCTGCTTCCCCCACACTACCTCAGTCATGGAGATGCCTGCAGAAGTGTGGCTAAAGCGTAAAAATGGAAGAGAATCATTTCACAGTCTTCAGCTACATACGCATGCTGCATGGGAAAATACTTTCTTGGGTCAAAAGCCTATGAACTAGCTACAGGAAGTAAAGGAAGAATATCCAAACCCAACAACACCGAAGAAAATACTGTTATCAGAAGGAAGAAGGAGAGAAAAAAATGAGAGTCAAACACCATCATTCTCCTTTCAGATTCCACTGTTTAGGGAGAATGCTACCATATATAAACTGTAAGATATTATATCTCTCCAACTTCTACATGGGCAACTTCAGTAATAAGGGAGGCATCTCAAGCACAACACTGTACAATAGAGAATAATTTTCTTAGCGTGCTCTTCTCTACTTTAGGACACTGGCTGTGATGATTTTAAAGAACTTCTGTTCTGACATCCTGAAAAAAAAAAAAGTCACTCCATCCTCAGACCATGTCCCCACACAAGCAAAGTACAAGGGTAGTCTCATTTAATATATTTATTATTTTGAATACTTGTTGTTGTAGGATATTAAAAATGTTCTAGTTTAACTGATTGGTTATCAGTTACAGACTATCCTTCCAAAAAGTCAGCAGAATATTCTGACTTCCTGACACCCCTGTCTATACCACGGCACCTAATGTGACATATAGATATGGAGGCTATCCAAGGGAATTTGGGATGTAAGGCTTAGACCTGGCCCTAAAAAGGAATACTCAACAGAATCTAATAATGAAGATGACAGCACAACAGCTACACAATTAATCAGTTCCAAGGTAATGTCATCATGGTGGTTCCAGTAGACAAAGACACACTTAATGTATCATGAGAGCTGAGTTTTGGTGGGGATGGCCCATGAGAGAAGAACCCTGGTCTGGCAGATCAGAGTATCTCAAGCACAAACACCACTTGTAAAAGATGTAGGAGAAAAGACCACCAATGTTAGGATCCTTGGAAGAATTAAAGAGTGAGAAAGGGGATCCAGAAGTATTGCAATGACACATAGGCTCCATTAATCTTATTAAATCATCACCTTTCAAAGTCAGTTTGATTGCCTGGATCCAGTTCAGCTAGCACACTACCTTGTGTTTTACTCCACTCAACCCACATAATTGGCTGAATCATTTCAAATTTTAATCAGTTACACTAAAGCACTGTAGTACCAAAAAGAAAATGTATACAATGATTTTTTTTTCCTACCAATTTCAGCCTTGGTTCTTCCTGGAAACTTTACTCGGATGTCACCAGAATTAAATTAGACTGTTTGACTACATGGCTTGTGTCAATTATTTGCTTTTAGAGTATATGATAATGCTTAGAGTCATCATAAAAATGTCAAAGGGCAATAAAGATGGTGGTACTTATGCCAGAGATGTTGATACATCACATTACTGAAGTAATGAAAAAAAATAGCTGAGATACTAAAAGACACCAGAATTCATTCTGCTCTTCTTCCAAGTTTTAGGAAATTGAAATAACTGCATTTTAAAAAGCATGACACATATTTCAAAGTACTTCTTGTAGAAAGGTTTCATAAATACACATTTTTTGGCATTTTGTTTCGGTGACAAACGATTATTGACAGATTTCAGCACCTGAATCTAGTATTTAAAACTGTGGTATTCACCAAAACACATCTAATCACAGAAGAACTTACTATCCTCAATTAATTTTCCCTGTCTGGTGGTCCCCACACAATTCCTAAAATTCCAACAGCATCAGGTTGCTTAACTCATACCAAAATCCCAAAGCGCAGAACATAAGCAACTACTTTATTGGATCATACCCTTCACTAGAACAAAGAGATGCTCTCAGCACTCTCAAAGCTGACACAAGACACAAGAAAAGGTACTGATAATGGTAAATCCACATACCTAACAGCCCGCTCGCCTATGACACAGGAAATCATATTCAGGTTGTCTTCTGTTTGTGGGAATTCAAACTTTCATCTCTACAAAAGCAGTGTGAACCACCCCCACAGACTACAGTCCCTTCAGTCTTCCAAAAAACGTTTTTATCAAGGCAGGAGGTGGAACCCAGGTCCCTGCCAATACCAAATTAGTATTTTGATCGTTAAGGCAGAAAGGCATGTCTGCTTCCTGGCCCAACAAATATTTACAGTATTCTATATGAAATGACACAGATTTAAATGGACACACAAAGTTCAACTTCTGAATAACACATAGTTTGGTGATGAGGGCACTCCCCTGGAAGGCGAGAGATGCAAGGTCAGAAATCCTGGGGGATGGAACTGATCTCCTATATCCTGGCCAAGTTCTCTAACCACTGAGTAAAAAGCAAGGAACCATTAACTTCTGCTGCCACAATATCCTGAAAAGGCTAAAGGCAGAACTGACAGAAATCTAAATCTAAATAAAATAGGTACTGCACACCAGCACCAAGAAAACATTGTTTTGTGCTCTTCACTTTTAAGCTTTTCTTAAAGAATTATTAATATATTAGTAAATACAGCCTTTGCATTGAAGTGGGAATTTTTTTTTCCCCTTTGCTAAATCAGAGTCATTATATGTATGTACATTCAAGTAACTGTAAACTTCAACTAATCCCATGCTCTTTGCCTTACTTGTCTTTCAGTGCAGTGCTATAGACAGAGTCCCTGCCTACATGACATACAGCCTGAGAGAGCAAAAGCTAGAGGGAGGATAACAAACAAGTGAAGTGAAACTGGTACTGAAAGACAAACATATTGACTATAAACGTGATACTCTCAAATTTACTGAAGTTTAAGTCACTTTTCTGATGCCAGATACTCACGCACATTCATACAATGACATCCTTGTCCTCAGGAGGCTTCTAACAATCGTTAAAATGGAATGTGGCTGGTAATTTCAGTTCTTGAAAAATGTTAAGATTAAAGGCCATACTCCATGTTTGCATGCCAGGCTTTCACAAAAGATTTTTAGACAGTATGCACAACAGAATTGCATCTATATGCTTTGCAATCTGTTACCTAAAAAGTACAATACTTTGAAAATCCAAGTGAATTATTTGTTTTGTTTCTGTTGTAAACTGCCTCCCATCCTCAAAACACTTTAATTAGTCAATTAAGGTATCTCAACCTAAACTGAGCAAAGCAAGTAAAAAAACTCTTTAATGCAAAAAATTATTTCAGTAGTACTCAACAAGTTCTGTCAACAAGCTGTAGCTCCTCTTACTCCCTGCCCTTCCACATACCCCTCTAATCCAGCCAACTAAGACTTAAAAGCACTACCTCAGTCTTCTGGAAGAGACCATATTTTAATTCTTGGCAGCAGCGTGTTAAATGCTTACATGTAACGAAAGCAAATTCTCAGACCTCTGAATCTAGAAAGACTTTTAACACCAACCAGTTTCTCCCAGGAGCAAAGATGGCATTGTACATTTACACTTATTCCAGAACCCAGTAACTTTATTGATTACTCTGACACATCATTAGACTTAATTTCCACACCCTTTGCATTACATAGAAGAGTTTCTAAATGTATCACCATTTAACTCATCAAACATCTGATGGCTAATACAAGAATCATTCCACTGATTAAAACATTTAAGAGGGAGTTCAGTTGTTTTTAAGATTAGTGACTCAATACAGCAGCAGCTTTTTTGGTTTAGCTTACCCTCCCAGTCTGTCTCCTAATCATCACCCTGACAGGACACGCATGCATTGCAATCCATATTACTCTTATACAACACTCTGGGAAAGGAAAAATTAAAATTATATTTGGCTTTGGTGTAGAAATCTCCTTCTCCTTCTTCTTTCTTCACATATAAAGGAAGCTGTGAAAATCTTTTGTGCATTCAAAGGGCAAAAGAAGAACAAAGCAATCTCTATTGCCAGACTGGGCAACAGTAAAAAGGGAGGGGGTGTTACATCAGGCCTTGAAAAACACTAAACACCTACTAACTGAAGATAAACAAGATAAACATACTGCTGTGCCCTCTAAATAGGATCCAGTGCAAAAATCTCACCACAAGGTGCTAGAAATTAAGGAAAGACCAAGTATTTCACAAAGTCATGATCTAGGTCCTGCTGCTTCCATATTCATCTGCTGTAATACTTCCAACAGCTTAGTGCCTGAAGATAAAATCCTTGGCATTTACTAACCTCTTACTCATACGCGTATACGTTGGTGATGGACAAACAGCTCTTCCCGTATTTATTCCCTCCTCTGTTGTCGCAGGAACTTTTGTCACTACCCAGTCCCATTTCCTTGCTGGAGTACAGACGGAAGCAAAGGGAAAATGGGTATTCCACAATTGCTTTCCTCTCCCAATCTAGTCCACTCACAGGAAATTAATTTCAGCTCTCATTTACACTATAAAATCATGAGCAACCTTGCGATGCAGCAGTCACGTTCCTCTGTGGCTTGCAGATTTGAGTAACAGCAGTATAACACATAGTTCTCATCACTTCCTTCTATTATTGCAGGTACTTGACAAAGAAAGTTTCTCTACTCACTACTGACAAGCATTTTATTCAAACACCCTTTTAAAAAAAAAAAAAAAAAGTGCATATCCTTTGAAAGAGCATTTCCATCTGGCACTTATCCCACATTTCACATTAAAATTAGTTTTTTCCAGGATGACAGTATTCAGTTTCACCAGCAAAATTCTCAGTAGATCCTCCTTTCAGGGATAACACACCTATATCTGAAATACTGGGTCAGCAAGACTAAGATATAAAAAAAGAGCTAAATAAACGTACAGATGGCTATAGGTGTGGGCATTATTGACAAAAAAATAAGGAGAAGAGGTTGCTGGAAGAAATAACTCACAAGAATAGTGACAAAAGACAACTTATGTATTTAAAATTATGAAAGGGATGAGGAAAAAGCATAAGTACCTCTTTAAAATATCTTTATAAAAGAAAGTAATTGAAATTAATTTCATTTGGTAATTAAAACTATAAACCCACCTTAAAACCTCAGATTTATATTTATAAAACAGTAAATATAGCAAAATTATAATTAGTTCTCATCTTTTGAAAATAACATCATTATCAGAGACGTCAACTGCTGAAAAAAGCCCTATTTAGCATGCATGTTTGACAATGCTAATGTCCAGCAATCATGTAAATACACTTTTACAAGATATTTCTAACACATCTGAGACAATTGTTTAAAAAAATCAAAACCCACACCAAATCTTTATCATACCTTATGAAGCTACAGTGATTCCACGATGCATGTTGATAGTTATGCACAAAAAGAGGCGTAATCAAGCCTTACACTCCTGGCAAACGGGAAGCACTACTGGGGCCAGGAACTAATTTACATCTATACAAAGACAGGTATGTGAAAGGTTTTTTCTTAATGTCAAATCATGTATTTTCAGATGTCAAATAAGGTATCTGAACATCAGATAGACACTACACCAAGGAACATGGAAAGCACTCGTTCTGAGAAAGCAGCCTTTGCAACACAGAAAAAGGACTGGGTCCGGCAAACAGACAGGATGTTATCCGCCAGCTTCAAAACTGTACAACTGCACTAATTACTGGACACAATTCTGTACAACTCTTCTGTGCTGAAATATCAGTTTCCTCAGTGGACAACATGTGCATTTTTCCTAAAAGCACTAAAGTGCTAGCCAATTTTTTGTTGAGCTGCATTATCATAATTAAAATAAACAAACACAAGATTGTTGCTAGAAGTGTAAGTAATTAAACGCACCTCCACAGAGAAGAGCACACAAGTTACAGAACAGAACTCCTTAGTCTAAAACCGCATTTTTGCTCTTTCAATCGCCATCATGGGTCAAAATGCAAAGTGACAGAAACCACAAAAACATGAGGACACGTTAATGAACATCAACACAAAATTAGTGTTTTGAGTCATAAGCCTCATATCCTTGTTCTGTTACAACCTCGATACTGTAAGAAAGAACTACCATTCTTGTGATCCACCTAGAAAGCAGTGAAGAGCAAGTTAAATCCCAACTTCATTCCCATAAAATACACAACCTGAAGAAGAGTTAATCCTCCTCACAGCCTCTCTTAAAAACCTTCCCTTTAGAATATTACTATGGCAAAGACATTCATTCAAAAAAGCCAGAGAGTTAAAGATCAAAATAACGTACAATTGACATTTTGTTTCATTTAGTTTTTTAAAGAAAGCTGACGAATCTTGGAGAAGTTCATTAATTTATAATATCATTCTCCAATTAAAATACACTAAGACAACGGTTCACTAGACACATCTAATTGAACAACACTAAACTTCCTAAATCTGTACCAACATTCACTTACTGTAACAATTCGTAGTTAATCCTTTAAGTCAAAGAAGTCATCTTTTTGCTGTGGTCCTACAGCAGAGCAGACCACTGCCTGAACTGAGCTTGTGAAACAAAATAAGAACATCTAAAAAGCAAAAGACCAGTAAATGTATTGGTTCTTGACAGAGAAGGGACAGAAGATGGGAGAAGGGGCTGCCAAAGTCTCAACATGTGGCAGAACTGAAATCCTCATTGGATTCCAAGTTCTGAAAAAGTAATGGGAAAGATTTCCAGAACCATTCAGAATAGGAATATTCCTTGCATATTCAACCCCTTCTCCACGTTCAGCACACACCAAGGTCAAAAGCTGAGATTTAACTCCTTTTTTAATATGGATATCATAACTTCTTTTTTCAAAAAAATCTAAGAAACGACTCTGGATGATATCACTGGAATGGATTTAAAATGCAGTCAGAATACCACAATTAAATTGCTGCAGTGGACAGGTCAGTAGAGCTGATGCACAGGTAAATTACTTGAGATATTTTGGTTGTGATCCGTGACAATATAAAAAAACCCCAGAATTCTATGAAGAAACCTAACTCTATCTCTTTGATCCACGCCAGCTAGGCCCCAGACAGTGTCAGGACACAGAAAAAAATGCCCTCTACTTTCATTTGCTATACTTCATGTCTTCCCACAGGAACTGGTCTCTTCCTCCTCATTCTATTTCCTGTATACAGAACAAGCCTATTGTCACCAGGTGAAAACACACACACATGCCACTGACTTGCCAGCCAGCCTATACTGACATAAATCTCCCTTTAGGCAGAGGGATGACCTGCAGACTCACAGCCGCGAGAGCAGGTACTGTCCCTGCTCCAGGCCCGGAGGATCGCTGGGAACCAGCTCTAGCCATGCAGAGACCCAGCTCACCTAAGGAGACCCCCGGGACAGAGATGACAGCCACGCTAATCCTCACCGCGATCCTCTCCCCCCCCCGCGGCTGTCAGCGGGGGGGATCCCGCAGCCCAACCACCCCATCCTCTCGCTCGCACCACGTCCCTCCTCCCTTCCCCTTATCCCTCCTACTCAGCCCTGCTTAAACCTCAGGCCACAGCCCCTCGGCCGGCAGCTCCCTTTATGCCCCAGCCCCCACCGCAGCCCGCACCCGGCAGTCCCGCGGCGA
>VXBL01000841.1:242623-255722 GCA_013400195.1 Aramus guarauna | reverse complement strand
AAAAAAAAAAAAAAAAGGACATTGGGACATCTACAGAGATGCCAGATGCTTCTAAAATGGCATTTGGAGCCCGCTCTAGTTTATTTCTATTAATGGATTGAATAAATTATTTCCATTTTGCCCATCTCATTTATTCTCTTAAATAGAAAAAAACTTAGGCTGGTGTGTAGTCACAACATGGGATTAAAAGTAAAGAACGGCTCGTTTCTTCCCAGTTCTGTTACCAGCTGTCTGCGTAATCCTGGGTGGCTCACTTCACCTCTGCTAGCTTGGTTCCTTCACCAGAAAAAAGAAAACTGCAACACGTTCCAGCCACCTGAAGTTTTGGGGCACTGCAGAAGGAAGATACTGCGTACGCAACAGAGATTTACTTGGTCTCGGTGGCGGGAATGCCCAGGATTCTCGTGCTTCAGTGAAACGGTGCTTTTAGAAGGATGGTGCTGGACTTGGAAGGCTTCTCCCCCTGTACGCCTGTATCGTTATGCATTGAAAACAGGTGATTTGGGTGGTTGTTGCACCTCAGCATCCAAATCCTCTGTGCTTTTCACAGCCCTTTGACCTTGTGGACAGGAATGACCTTAGAGCTCCTGACATAATCAGCACTCTACCCACTTACTAAAATCTGCTTGAGAATCGGATTTATCGACTATGAGGTGGAGATACTCAAAGTACCATGACTGACTAGCTTACTGGGGTCAGTCATGGCAGCTAGGTGTACTGGGAGGATTAGGTGGCGAGTAATGCTAACATTTCCTCTCATCCAGCTCAGGCTGGGCTACCTTGAAAAACCTCCCCTAATTGACCATATACCTCTTTGCCCTTCAATTCACACCCCATATGCAGTACTTGTGCCCATCTCAGGAGGTACAGAAAGCTTTGGTGGATATGATGCAAGGAGAGGAGCTCAAAGTCCTGAGCTGTGGGGTACACAGCCTAGTCGATCAGTTTTGATGGAAATTCTGGTGTTCCCACACACACATTCCCAGTTAAAAAAAAAAAAAAAAAGCTCATGGTCTGGGTAGGACTTGCACAATGGAGAACTTCCCTGCCTTTATTCTCCCCCAGCACAGCAGAAACATCTGCAGCAACAATTAGAAAACTAACAAGTAATTTAGAATCCTCCCTCTGCTGTGGTGCACCCTCAGTGTCTCTGGGACACCTGTTTATGCTACCCTTTTCACTGCTTATGGTACAGTAAATGCAAGAGGGAAAATGAACTCTCCATCCTTTTGAATTAATGCAGGGAAAGATAAATCAGTGCTTCAGCCTTGTCTTGGTACTAAAAAGCCTTTCTTAATTCCCCCCCCCGAGAACAGGATGTAAACCTGATATTAGTATCTGTGAAACAATATCCCTGCTTTGTGTCCTTATTGAAATAGCTTCCAATTTCTCAGTCTTGCAAAATTTCCAGCACATTAATTTGGCACAAATGATTTATAGTTGATGAGCAATTAAAGTATAATTTTTTTCAGCATCTCAGGCTTTGTGACTAGACTACTAAATGGTTTTGCAAGCTTGCTCTATCATTACAGGATAGCAGTGGGATGAATTCACAGGAGAAATTTATTCCTCCTTGCAGACCCAGCATCTGCTCTTACTGCAAAGTTGAGCACCGCTTGCATTCCCCAGATAATTTTCTGAGCATATCTTCCACACAGTCTGTCTTTGGACCTACAAGAGAGCTTTCCTCTGAATTTCAGTGACAGTTTACTCTGACATTACAAAGTCTTTCCAACATACCTGTTCTGTCTGGAACCTTTGATGTAGACTGATGCATTACTTAGATCTGTCAAAGTATTTCAAAACTAGCAGCAAAGAAAAATAAGGTGGGTTTTTTTCTTTTTATGTTTGGAAGGGTAGTTCCCAGAGGCAAGTGTGGTGGAGAAAAATCAGATGAAAGTACTGGCTACAAAGAGTTCTCACCTCCAAATTGCTTAAATGTCATTAGATGACATTTAGCTAACCACGTCTTGATTCTGCTATAATGGCGGTGGAAAAAGAACCAGAGGAGCTTCATGTAGACACTCCACCTTTCAGGTAAGGACATGACAGGTATAGTTGTCGACCCTGCTTGGTTTTGGGAGGAACAAATAGCACGGAAATGAGCAGAAAGGGGGAAAAAAAAAAAAAAAAGACCCAGTTTTAACAGTATAGCTCAGAGCTACACTAGGCTAATCTGCTTGTAAGATCCTCGTGGGATTCCCCTTGATAAAAATAATTAAAATGTGCACTGACCAGTAGACGTGACACCATTCTCTTCACTACCACCTAGTGGGAAACTCCTTCATTAACTGAACTCCAGAGCTGCTCCTGCTCTCCAGTCTCCTCCTCACCCTGATGGCAGAAACAGTGAGTAAATGAAGGGGGAGGAGAAGGGCGCTGGGGAAGAAGGACACAGTCCTGTTTCCCCATACAGGAAGATGAACGCAGAGGCCTATAATTTGAAGCCATTATGCCCTGTGGCATTATCACACCACGCCTTCTAGCTCTGGATCCAGGCCAGTTCTTGACGGTCGTTACACCTTAGCCTCAGTTTAACTGAGACTCCCACAGCTTAACAAATGTTGTCTTGGGAGATACAGAGTAAAACGTTTGTTCTTCTGAATGCAACTGAATCCTGCAAACAGGGGTAAGGAGAAACTTGGGAAGTTATTCCAATATCTCGGTCAAAAGGTAGCCTTGCCCCCTTCTTGGCTCTGAAAGTGTTGGTTATTCTGCTTCTGATTGCACTGCTGAAAGAGGCACCAAAAACCTAGCTTCCTTCTCTGTAAAATCACATTTTTTATTCTAATTGCATATTTATAACAAAGACTACTATACTAAATTAAAACATAAATGGGTGTATATTTAGAACATTAAAACCATGTATTCAAGTGAGCCCTTTCCCACTGGGATACCTGCGGTTTGCACAAATAGCTGAAATCCAACCCTATGAAAACAACATATAAATGACAATTATCTCAGATTTTTCACGCTCCTGTGTGCCATTTGGGACTAAGCTCCCAACGCACAAATAATAATCAGTTCTGGTACTTGTGTAGCTTTCTTTTCTCCAACCATAGAAATAAGGGTGAACATTATAATAACAGTTCTCACATTTCAAGGAGGAGATGATGTTAACGTCATTCAGGCCAATAAAGCATTTAGCAGTCTCAGCAGGAAGAACAGTAAAATGGTAGAAAATTATTAAAATAACCATTTCTCTGAGTTTATTTTGCAAATGGAAATTTTACCACTGTATTCATGGAACTATACAGGCTCCCTCCGCTAGCACTTCTATCAAATATATTTAGGGTTTTTTCCTTCTCCATATGCTCCTTAAACTGGCTTTATCCCAGCAAATTACTATATTTTTCATCATGTACACTTAATAATGGATATAATTCAGTAAATGAAAACATCAAAGGTAAAAATGATGTTAATACAAGAAGTCAGGCTTTGGGAGTCTATTCTGCCTTCCATTCTGCTCCCAGGACTCTGCTATTACTTTGGTTTTCCCCTAGTGTAATAAGCAGAATACAAACCAGTAAGTCCAAAACACAACTAATGTTTGTATTGTACACCCATTTACACTTTCATGCAGTTGTTCTCAGTGTTAAGTAATCAACAGTTCAACTACTTTATTACACATAGGGGAGAAGGAATTACATCAGAACAGTTAATAAAGACAGACTATTATTTACCAATAAAATAGATTTCCATTAGAGGAACCCAAGACATCCTTGCCTGGAAGATTATTGGAAAATGCAGGAACCCAGTTTTAGAAGATAGCTGTCACATGGTGTTATCAGACCGTCTGCGACTTCAGGAGAAAATAAAATCACAAATACAACTTCTGTACATTTTCTTTTAAGTGTACATAGGACAAGGCAAAGTAGTTGAACACATTTAAATAATCTTTATTAAACTTGCCATTAAAATAAAACAGAAATCAGACTTCTTGTGATTACTAATTGATGTATTTCTCCAATCTGCATCCAAACTGATTTGTAACATTGTTTGTAAGCCTGCTATTAAGGTGACCAGTTTAGTGTTGTAAAGCTGCCTATGTCTTGTCAGTGAAACACTGGATTTGAAGGGTCTCAACCACCACATCAATTACACTTAAGGAAAACCAAGCAATTCCGCAGGGACAAAAAAAAAAAAAAGACACTGCAAACATGAGAAAAACAAGCAGGTATCACTCCGTGTCTTCAAACTTCCAAAGTTTCCCCTATCACAGTTACCAAGATCAGGTTAGTCAGGGTAACGAGAATCAAGTCATGGCCCAGCAAATTGTTGCAATTAAGGAAAACAACATATACTAAGTACTGGTAATAGATGAAAATAGGTATAGCAAAACCAAGACCTTTCCTTTCAAATATTCATCCTCAAGGCAAAATCCCTGAGTACAATTCATTTACAGGAGAATGCTGTCTGGATTACGGCACTCTACAATTTAGCTCTTGCTCTACTACCAGAACTATCATCTAGCTGGATATAGCTTTGCAGCTTCCACCTTTGGCCTCTGCTATTCTTACTACCTCACAACTGCACTTCTAATAACCTGAGAAATACGATATTGCAATCCTTAGTGCAAGGTATAAAATAGGGGTGCTGGTTAATTTGCAGCGGGGCGTCTCCTTCCTGCTTCCCAAATGTGCAGTGTGACCGCTAGCAATTTATAACATTTAAGAAACACTGAAAAGCTCGCTGGTTTTCCTGCGCTGAAGAATCTGAAATACTTAGTGGAGCACTGAACCATTCACTGGTGCAGTCTGGCAGGTTGCAGTGAATGTGAAATTGACCACGTAGAAGTTTATTTCTGGTTTTGTTAACTGTCCAGGCTCCTGCAGTTTAAAATGGACAATTCTAATAGACCAATGGATAAAGCCCTTCAGGATAAAGTGATAGAGAGTATTTACCTCCTCCTCAGTATTTGAAAGGTTTCCATATTCAGCTAAGGATTCTCCACATGGCATCCAGTTGTAGCATTCACTGAGGCCCTAACATACAAACAGATGTTAATTTCTGTTTTTATAGACTTCAGAGTTCACTGCTTTCAAGACAGACTGTTTTAAAAACCTCTGCAGCTGAAAGTCTTCAAGGCAAACAACAGCAACAAGACTTCTGGGTGCATAAGGAATCCCCGAAACCACACAATATAGATAGATATTTTGTTGCTATGTTTTGTTCTCTCTACAGTTTCCCTTGACAAATATTGCTGTTCTTTGTCTGAACTTAATGGCCTGTGTCATGATGTCCCCTCAAGCATTCAACAGGTATCTACACTTACAGAACATAGATTGGACAATCTTTTAAACAAAAACAATGGTAATATTTTCCATTGCAGTTTAGGTAAAGAAATCACCATGCCAAAGACAGAAACAAGTAACACAGTATGACAGGATCTCCCCTGTCACATATTGCAGGAGGCCCACAATCTGTTGTCTCTGTTTGCAAAATCCTTGAATTGTACGGAAATATCATGCAGAAAGAGTATGTCATGGTTGGATACTGTAATTACAATCAGCAATTACTGTTATCAGCCAGTATTATTGATGTATCTACTAGGGGGGCAGCACAAATAATGAAAACTAATAAAAAATAAAATGTATGGAAATTGTATCAAAACATTAATAGGACAATGCTAAAAAAGCTCACCATTCTTTAAATACTCTTTATTAAGAGTGTGACAAAAAAAACCTTTAGAAGCTAAAGATGTCTTTTTACATTAATGTTCACATGAAAAATTCTTACATTAAATGTTTTTACATGGACTCCAAATTGTTACTTCTTTTCAGCCACACAAAAGAAAGTCTTCTATATCCATTGGAGCTTTTTTTGAACTCAGTGCAGAGAGGGGACCTGGTAGTCTGGGTGCAGATGCCACCTGAAAGAAAAGCTAACAGTTAACGACAGTCCTGGTTGGAAGGGTCAGCCCAGCAGCCCGACCACAACTTGCTGTGCCTGGAGGGAGGAGGGGGTCCAGTCTCCAAAGGAGCTCTGTCCTTCAGCTGCTGACTTAGCATGTTGTCACATAAGCCTGGAGAGCATGGCTAATGCTGCCCTCAAAGGGAAAACGGGGCCAAGGTCACCCGGCAGCATTGTCTTGGGACATCACTCAGTTTGGGGACAGTCCTACCAGGCTCCTCTGAGCTTGGGCCTGAAGGGAGTGAATCAAGAGAGTCAGGTAGCTGCCCCTAGGAAACCTCCATTGAGAACAGTTTTGAGATTCCCTCTCTTGACCACACAAGGAATCATTTGCATGAGATGCTCGTGCATCAAAGTCCACACATGCACATCAATTTACTCCCTAATTTAACCAAACTAGATAGATTCATTCACATATTTTCAGTCCAGGAAAGACAATCTAGTTATAAGGACTCCTTGAGAACTGCAGTAAGTGACTCCAGCCAAGCTGGTAAGCACGTTTTAGGAAGTCACCCAACAGGTGGGAGCAGAACCTTAGAGCAGGGCTGGTATCAAGGAGGGATGGAGGCAGATGATAAATGGGAACCACAAGCCTGCCCAGAGCACTCCTCAGAAACAGCAGGGCAATCAATGATAGGGCTGGGACTTTCACAGCATGAACCAACACCCAGGGCTATTCCTTACCGTGTGCTTGAATCACAAGCAGAGTGGTGCAAGCCCTGTAATCCCCCGAATTATGTGGGTACACTGCTCATCAATTAAGCAATAAACATAGCACGTTATAATGGAGGTACTAGTATTTGCATATGAAGATACACAGCAAGCCAAAGCCAGAAGTGAAATAGTCATTTAACACTTGATGCCCTGGCACAGAAATCAGCTGGAGCTCCAGAACATCCTGTGAGCCTTGGGAACATTCATATAAACCCAGTGGTCGCAATTCTCTGCTGGGGGCTTGCACAAAGGCTGGGGAAGCTGCCAGCGCAGCTTTCTCTCAGCCCAAAGCCTTTGGTAGGGGCTGAGACTGGCTGAACCTCACCGCAGCTGCAATGTTCCAACAGCAGCACCTTCTCCTGAACCGTGCACAGCCAAGCGCACCTCTTTTTTTTGGGTACTCCACCTCCTTCCTTCTCTAAAACTAATGGGGCCAGAAATAAGCCACATTTATCCATCCTCATTTTCCTAGTTTTCTTTCCATAGCCTACTTTACCTTTCCATGCTGCAGACCTTGTATCCCTCGATTTTACTCTCCTTCTCTCTTCTGCTTCCCTCCCTTTCCCCCTCCCCCTGCTTTCTCTCCCTCTGCACTTTGTGAACTGCTGCTGCAGTGCTGAAGTCCAAAGTTCAGTAACTTGCTAAGCACACAGATAAATATGAACCTTGGAGAATTTACATTGCTCCAATGTAAACAGATAGCCAAGGGTCCCTTTATCAGCACTGGCTCAGGACAGTTGTGGGGGGTCTGAAGTGGCTCAATTTTGTATTTTGTTTTTTTTGGGGGGGCGTAAAGGCGGGAGGCTGTGCCGTGCCCACTCTCCTGACAGTCGGGCGTGCTACCTCAGGAACATGGTGTAGGGAAACTGGAAGCAGGATAACCCGAAATTCAAACCCAAGAGACACCAGCCTGAAGACCATGGTCTCGAAGCTGAGTCATCTTCAAGTGGAGCTCCTGGAAGCGCTGCTGGATTCGGGGCTAACCAAGGAGACCCTGATCAAGGCGCTGAGCGAAGTGGATCCCTACGTGCTCCAGAGTGAAAGTCAGCGCGCTATCAATGCCCTCCAGACAGAGAAAGGGGAACCCTGTCCCGACATCCCCAACCTCCCCAACGGAATGGGGGAGTCCAGGTTATCGGAAGATGAAACATCTGATGACGGGGAAGAATTTACCCCTCCAATAATGAAGGAGCTGGAAAACTTGAGCCCTGAAGAGGCTGCTCACCAGAAGGCTGTGGTGGAAAGACTATTACAGTAAGGACAGATTTGCTGCTCCTCTTTCCTGCTTTCTTGCACTCTTCCCTCTAAATCTCTTTTCCTTTCCCCTTCTGCTCAATGTCCCAGGTATTCACAGTTGATCCAGCTGCTCAGAGACAGTCTTCATCCATGCCAGGACTAGCAGCCCCAAAACACTCCCCAAATTTTTTATAAATGCTCAAACTTTCCTTTCATCTCACTTAAAATGCATGAAAGGAGCCATGGAGCCTGATTACGTATTTGAAGTGCTTATATCACCTGGCTTCAGAACGGTCCAAGGCCTGTATAACTTGCATCTCTCTGAATGTTGGATTTAAATTTTTAATAGGATTTACAATTTCAGTCATCAGGGGAGGAAAAAAAAATAAAGACAAAAATCTGGTCACTCTTAACTGGTGCTATATTTGTCTGAGGATGTACGGTAAAGTGAAGTTGTAATGGTTCCCTGCTATATTTAAGATCAATATTGTTAATTTTACTGGGGTTTGCTACAGATTATTGGTTAAAGACAAACCAAGAGAACTTGTTCTTGTCACTCTTGCGAGTGCAAAGTTCTCCTGACTTCAGTGGCGAATTTTCTTGTAGAAAGAATACATACTAAATACACGCAGAGGTTAAAACCTGGACAAAACACTGTTCTACCATACCCTGCCTGTCACAACTACAAAGTACATATGCAGCAACGATTACAGGTTTTACTGCCATACAAATTTGCCTTTGCATACAAGCATTTTTGAAATCAAAAGACAGGAAAAGTTCTCGAAGCCAAGTAGCCTCATTACAGACTCAGAGAAACTTGGGATTCTTGCTGGGATACAATTCCTGTGGGCAACCTAAGAGGTTTGTCCAAGCACGGATCAGGGTCATCCAACCTATCGTTCACAACAGGAACAGACTGCTGCCTGTCTGTTTGGGGGATATTTTGAAATGACAAGCTGATAGAAGGCAAAAAGATGCAGCAACATCCTGCACTTACACTTAATTCTTCACTAAAACTAAAATCCATCCAGAGAATATCTAAGACTTTCTGATCACTCCCTTTCATGCGCAAAGGAAATTAACATAAAATGTAACAACAAGAAGCAAACATCAAATCCCACCGCAAAAGGCCAGAGCTAGAAACATAGCACGACAAGAGTTAGCGTTCACTGTAAATACTTAGGAGAAGAAAGCTCCCTGGCAGATTGAGAGTTGATGACTCTGCAGTACCCAACAGAGGAAAATTCACTGGATCAGCTCTTACCTGGGTGGGGAAAACATTCCCAATAATTCAGTCTTCTTTCTGGCCCTGTATGTGTCTCATCTCTTCCCCACTTCCAGCTCTGTCACATCTTTTAGTCTCCTCTGTTCCCTTTACCTCTTTCCCATTCTTTTTATGTATTTCCCTTCTCTCCTCACTTTTGTCTCTGCTGCTATTCCTCCCATTTTGTTGTCTTCTTGGCTAATTTTCTCTTCCCATTCCACTTTTTTTCTTCCCCTCATCCTTGTCTCCTTCTCATCTTCCTGAGTCTGCGTACAGGTCTTGGGGTAGTTTGAGCCCAGTGGCACCGGGCGGGCCCTGGCTAGTTACTAATTATCCAATGGCTTTATTATTTCTCTTTTGTCTTATAAATTTATAGATGAAAAGACCCTGATAAGCTTTTTGATCATTAACTTCCGATGGTTTATCGGGTATCTCTCCACAAAGGAAGCCATAGAAGTTGAAGAAGAGTACCTGGCTTTGTCCCATTTTCTGCAATGAATGGGTGAAGCAGGACTGAAGTACCATCCGCTGTGATCTAAGAACAGACACACAGATGGAGGGAATTCCTTCCTGCCACCCTCACTTCAGCATGAATTCTGCTTTCTGATCCTCCCTGCCTTTCTAGGAGCTTGCTGCCAGTCTTTCCTGTGCTTATTATCAGCCTCAGCACAACAGCCTTACCTCTCTTGCAAACCTCTGATATTAATGCTTTCCAATGAACAGTCTTACATCAATCTCTAGTCAGTTGAGCAGCATTCCCATTTAACAAATGGGAACTGAGGTACAGAGAGATTCTGTGATCTACCTAAACCCCTAAGATAGCGCAGAGGGGACTGCGAAAGAACAAGGATCTCCTAAGCCTCATGCTGAATCTTAATTGCAAAGCTTTATTCTGGAACATCAGAGGTCTTTCAGTGCCCCGTATCACAGCATAGAGCAACTCACTGCTGCTGTTGAGGACAGTATGAGGGGACCAGAAGCCTCAGTTTCAGCAACAAGTTATGAGTATACTTATGGAGGAATATAATAGATCAAAATTAGACAAAGTAAAATGAAAATAGTAGGAAATCTGTATTGACATGTTTCAAATTTCTGGTCAAAGATTAAAAAAAGAGCAGCTGTATGTCTGAGAATCTATTCAAAGCATCTGAACCAGTATCAGGGTTTGATAATATGTAAGCAGTTGTTACCTATTAATAAACTTTTTTTTGTTGGTTTTAAGAACAAACCTTTCCACTAATAGATGCCTAAAGGTAACATCCTTAAAATAGTATTATAAATATTGTAAGACAGGGAAGAACATTCTATATAGAAATTACTCCCAGCAATAGATAAAAGGGAGGCAGGCAAGAATCTCCATGCCCAGGGGTTCCCAGTAAAACGTCAATGCTTACAAAGCTATTTCAGCATCTACACAAGGATTTCAAATCCAGAAACCAGATAGAGGCACTTCTGCCTTTGGGCAGAAGCCTCTTTGGGCATTATTAACAATTCCTGATCTAATACTGTAGACCACATTTTAACAGAAAGATTGACTTGTGGGCAGCTATTAAGCAATACAAGAAAGTCTTTGTGGTGACTGCAGCCATTGCTTATAAAGTAGAATCAGGAAAGTGTCCATTGCTAGGCTTTCCAGGAGCTGGGAAGGAAAAAAAAAAAAAAATGACAGCACCAAGAGACCAAATACATCCTCACAGGATCACTAAAGCTGAAACCACAGTTTAGAAAGCACTAGTCAAAGCTGAGTAAAACAGGGTGTAGAGAAAATACACCCACACAACTGTGGACACCTGTGGGTATTGATTAGATTTTGTCCCTACAGGGGAAAAAAAAATGCTAAAGGCAGTTCAAAGGTTTCTCTAGTGAGGAATTAACATAATTTAATTTTGTCCCTTAATCTGTCTCACTGATCTTCCATAGATTTACAGTTTGAATAAAAACATTCTTTCCATATCACTCCACACAGAAAAAAAATTGCATCTATGATAAATAACTCAGTAGGGAGAAGGAGCTGCGTGGGGTAATTCCCAGATATTCCCCAGGGTAGAAAACAAGAGAGAGGCTACCTTGGGGAAAGGGACAGATCATACTACCAGGTATTGCAGGTACAGCAAATGGAGAGAGGTATAGCAACAATTCACCTGTAGGGCAAGGGGTGAAATTCCATTAGGAAAGAGAGAAATTGAGATAAGCGATAGATTTCCCCTGGAGGCAGGGATAAAAGCACGTTTTCCATGAGGAAAAAGGAAAACAAAGATAAAATGATAAAGGTTCAGTCTTTTCCCCATGTAAGCAGTGTCTTAGAATGGCTCGAGCTGGGGAATCTGGAGATGAAGATGCCACACCCCTTTCATTTCCACATATAAACCAAGATGAGGCAAACCAGGCCAAGCTCAATAGAAAGGAACGCTGCCGGGATGGTCTTACCTTCCCCGCTCTCTGCCTAGCCCCGCTCCAGGCTGTGCACTGACATCAGTGAGGGTTGTCTAGCAGGCTCCAGAGGAAAGGGCCAGAGGATGGTCCTGAGTACTTCACAGCTCTGAACCTCTGTTTAAGCAAGGTCTGGTCCAAAGCAGCGATTCAGAACCCACCTCAGGGAAATGAAGGCTTCTCTTGCCTGAGAACAGGAAAGAAGGAACGGAGAGACAGAGAGAATGAGGAAGAGGAAGGGAAAGAAAGGAACAAAGGAAAAGGGAAAAGTCAGGACGAGCGAAGGAAGGAGAAGGTCCCCTGAATGTTACATCTCCAGCTCTCTGGAATGGGTTTTCTTTAATGCTAACAACTTGATATTTACTTTCCATTTAAATTTGAGATGTTGCTATAAATTATCAACCAGCCTCTTGTTCCCTTTGAGTTTATAACTAACTACCTGGGTTACTTATTGTTCAGGTAACAAAAGCGAGGTGAAAACGCCCTTAAAAAGTGACCTCAGAACTAAGAAAATGGGAACCTGGCATGGACAGAGGAGCCAGGCCCTGTGGCTGAGATGAGCCAGGGAGAGGGGCTATGCTCAGACAGCAGTAAGCAACTGACAGCAGGAGAGTCAGACTTAGGAAGAAGGAAGTAAAAACTAACTGCGTGAGAAGATTTTTGGAGGCAGCTTAGACCTTGGAGAACAAGAGAGGAATGGGGAGACAGCTTGCATCTGGGGAAAAAGGAGAGCTAAAAAGCAGAAGACAGGCTTGGAGATAGAGAAGGAGAGCTTGAGCAAGGCAGACCCATTTCTGCAGTTTTGACTCAATGAAGCAATTGAGATTTTAGTGCAACCACAAACAGGAGAACTAGGTTTGGGGTGAAATCCTACCCTCTGACAGGCAATGACAGTCTTACTGCCAGTGAAAGAGCAAAGGTTTCAACTTATGATGTCTTAGTCAATGGTGAAGGCTTTGCAGGTGGAACTGTGTATTTGGGCAATGGTTCATGTGAGGGTTCAGCTGACCAACTGCCATCACTCATTCAGTGATGCAGCCTCAGGCCTAAAGGAATTGCTGCATTGATATTACAGCCTGTGCTTTGACAATGTACAGAGTAGCTAAGATTTCATAAAACTGTCCTATGAAATCATACTGTACTAAGAGTCCACTGCAGTGTTTTGCCCCAAAGCTCCCTGCTTTCAAAAGACAACAGAAAAACCACAGGGCTTTAACCATTTGAGAAGAGACCCACAGATACTTCCTGCATTATTTGTACTATAAAGAAGTGAGGATTTCAACAGGGGAGACACAAGTGACTCATGATTGGGGGTGCAGGAAGGAAATGAACATGTAACAGAGGCTTCCATCAGGGGTAACACAGTCCTTCCTCTTCCCATTTGAGCCAGAACTCAAATCTAAGAGACCAGAGGTTTCAAGTCAGAGACTTTTCTCCTTTATACAGGGACTTGTATAACAAATTCAGGGTGCAGGTGCTGGCTAGACTATTACAAATACAAAGGGAGGAGATTGGTCCTTGGCTTGGACAGCAGAAGGGGTG
>VXBL01000841.1:222840-242586 GCA_013400195.1 Aramus guarauna | reverse complement strand
GGGGGCGGAACCAAACAAACCCAAACCAACACACTGATGAAAGAAAAGATTTTGCAAGTTCAGCCCAGTTTGAGGCTTTTGAAAGACAAAGATGGTTAAGGAAAGAAGGTAGAAAAATTGAAGCTTCTACAGCAAGTGTCCCATCATAAAAAGAGAAACAAGCGTTCCTGTTTTAAGAGAGCAGGTTCTTCAGAAAGCTGTAACTGACAGTGCTTCTGTCACACTTTAACTGCAGCACAGCTTGCTCCTTGGACTATCCAGCCACTGGGAGAGAGGCTGGAGGAGAACAGAGATAAGGATGTTTGTACTGAGAGAACAGGTGTGGACTTTGTCCTCCTTATCACTTTGCAGCCTCTGGCAACCTCCTGAGTCAACAAAGCAATGAACAGTACGGCTGTTGCCTGTTGCCCGGACCTGTGCGTTCTTGTGACAGTTTCTGCACAATCCTAGGTACCTTCACCCCCACCGCCCCATTGCTCCTGTGATGCTGATGCTGGATGCAACACCAGTGTATTTCTACAGCACAAAAACCATTTTCACCAGACATTTCACACAGAAAACACAGAAGGATGTTCTTTGTTAAAAATGAACCGAAGTTTTTTTTCATAGAGAGGCTCTTGCACTGTTTGGTGCAAGACTGCCCAGTTTCACATCTTTCTATTTCTATGGTGATTTTCAGCTCTGGTGAAGTCCATACCCATAAAAAAGTCATGTTTTCTCTATTTTCCTTAAGAACCTTCATAGATATTCTAATTTGAGATCCTACAAATTAGAGATTCACATTCATTATGAAAAACCTGAATCAGACTAGCTTCTTCAGTTTTGTGACTAGGTCTCAAATAGGTCTATTCCCTCAGCTGTTACCCCAAATGAGGGTTTGCCTGTTGTTCTTTATTGCATTTAGAAGCTTGAATGGATCTAGATGTGAATCAGTGTGTTTGAATAGCACATAACAGATGTGCAAGTCCTGGGTGACTTGGTGTATACATATGCATACATAGCTGTCACATGACAGTATGATGAAAAACTGTTTTCATTTCTTGAATCACTGCAAGGCAACCCAAACTGGACCAGAATCAGGGCATGAGCTAGGTTCAACCTAGTATCACAATGAACCTGTCTTGGAAAATTAAGTACATCTACCCTAAGCATGTAGGCCTTAAAGAAAGGGGGATAGAGAAGAAAAGCTATGTAGGGAAAGGAAAAGAGAGATAACTCTGAAAAACAGATCTGTAGTCATAAAACATCCAACTGAATGCTGAAATGCAACATCACTTACAGGAAAAATGCTATAAATTCACCTTACTTTCCAGCAGAAAGGTCCATTCCTTGCTCACATCACTGGTCAGCACTGTCTATCATTTACAGATGACAAGTGCCTTGACAGAACAGGCCAAAACCTTGTATCCAAATGAGCACAAACAGCAAAGACTAAGGCCATGTATTGGGAAGTTCCCTTGACAACCAGAGAGTCCTCTTCTAAGGAGAGATCAAAGTGCCTACAGAGAACAGTTTAAAGGGAGCTAGTGCTACATCTTTTGCACTTTGTTTCTCATACCATGCAGTTTTTACCCTGAACGCAGAGTCGTAACTGAACAAGGTACCACACTGAGGAACAGCTTTCCTTTACACAGCCAGTTAACACTCTGGCCTCACCAAACGCAATGGTGATGACTGACATGCACGGTGCACCTCAGGAGGTACTAGTGCACCTCCTTGGAATTCAGCTCTGCTGAGTGCAGGTGTTCGATCTCTCTCTCCTGAAAAGTGTTTCCTGCTCCTTCCAGAGAGGATCCCTGGCGAGTAGCAAAGATGGTGAAATCCTACCTCCAGCAGCACAACATCCCTCAGCGTGAGGTGGTGGACACTACTGGTCTGAACCAATCTCACCTCTCGCAACACCTCAACAAGGGCACTCCCATGAAGACTCAAAAAAGGGCAGCGCTCTACACCTGGTACGTCCGCAAGCAGCGAGAGGTGGCCCAGCGTAAGTATGGCAACAACCGTTCTCCTTTCTCAATTTCATGAAGGCCTCTGCTCTCCTTTGCTAATCCTTACTCCCCATTTTTACCAAGGAAAAATGGAAGGAAAAGCCACTTTCAGCAGGAAGTTTAGAGAAGTCTAGGTCAGTATTCAGTGGTGAGGTGAACCAAACAATACATGGAAAAACACTCCCTCGTGAAGCAGCCTGCAGACACCCTACAGCAAGCACTTCTACATTAATGAGCCTGTCTGCAATCTGTTTCATTTAATTTTGTATTGGTGGGTTGCAAGTAAAATGAGACATTTGGCCTTTGGATGGTTTTGCATGACTGGAGTCCTGCTTACTCTAAACTCAGCTGCATTTGATTTCATTACCCCAAGGTGGGAACAGAGATGCAACGCGTAGAGGAGAAAGCACAGTTAAATATGGTCCTGCTAGGAACATCTTATCAGTTTTAGCAGATTATGGAACTTTATTTCCACCCCATTTAGATTCCCTCCGCCTTGTATGAGATATTCTCCAACGGTAAGTTGCATTGGGCTTGCTAGGCACCCCAATAAATGCAACTATTGGAGATGCCTCCAGAAACCACATTCCCTTGCGCCTTTGTGCCTGCAGAATTCACACATGCTGGCCAGGGTATCCTGACAGAGGAGCCCATGGGAGACGACCTGCCCACCAAGAAGGGAAGAAGAAACCGCTTTAAGTGGGGTCCTGCCTCACAGCAGATCCTGTTCCAAGCCTATGAGAGACAGAAAAACCCCAGCAAAGAAGAGAGAGAGGCACTGGTGGAAGAGTGCAACAGGTAAAGATGGGTGTCTGGCTTTGAGGAAGAGGGGCAGAGCAGGGCCTCTGTGTTCCTGGTGTTTGCTAGAGCCTCTGCAAGGCAGGCTAACCGTACAGCAAGTTCAGCAAAGCCTCTTATGCTTTCCCCCAACAGAGCAGAGTGTATTCAGAGAGGTGTTTCTCCATCCCAGGCCCAGGGACTGGGTTCAAACCTGGTGACAGAGGTCAGAGTTTACAACTGGTTTGCCAATCGCAGGAAGGAGGAGGCTTTCCGGCACAAGCTGGCCATGGACAGCTTCAGCGGACCACAGCCCACCTCTGCTACCCCTCTAACTCCTCACAACTCTTCCTCCCTCCAGCCACCATCTGCTCTCTCACCCAGCAAAGTTCACGGTAAGGAGAAAAAAAAAACAGGGAGATCTGAAAGACACATGGGTGAACCTACCCAAACTCAGTCACCAAAAGTCTCCCTCAAGTCCCCTTCCTTTAGGAGGTGACTTTACAGACTGAAAAAGCAGACTTGATACAAGGAAAGAGCGCCAGCGACAGGACCATGTCTCTGAGTGAGAAGAGTGGCTAGAAAAGCAAGGGTGACGTGATGCTCATAACAAAACTTTCAGCCAAATCTCCTAACTTACTTTTTGACATCCTGCACTCCCCCACGGCTTGCCAGGCAGTAATCCCCTTTCAAGGGCCATCCACTGGCCACCATCGCAAGTCAGTTCTGTATCCTTTCACTCATGTGTGTGCCTCCTACTCTTTTCAATACGTATCAGCACCATCAGACTCTGACTGAGTTTTCAGGCACCAGGAAAGGTGATTTGCCATCTAAAAAGATCAGAGCTTTTTCAGCTTTATAGGCCAGAGCCAGTAATTACTCTCACTCTGGGAAGAGATGATCCCGCTGAGACTCTCTCCTCTCTACACCCACATCCAAAGGGGTGGTTTCTGCCGAACTCTGATTGCTCCCTGCAGCACACACAGCCATACCTTAAAGTCAGTATTTGAGGAAGCAGCTGCGCCAAGTCACAGAGGAAAGCCAGGGCAGGGTGGCGAGAATGCCTGTTCTCCTGGTTCCCCTACTACCCACCTTGTCTCTGCCTCAAACATCTAAGGCAAGCACCTGCAAAGGAAACTGAATTTAGCGCTTGCCAAAGCTTCTCAGTTTCTCATTTTTGACTACCAGTTTCCCTCTTGTGCTGCAGGAGTGAGGTACAACCAGCAGCCAGCCAGCGAGGCAGAGTCCTCCAGCAGCAACCACCATGGGAACAACTCCATGGTGACCACCCAAACCATCTTGCATCAGGTTTCTCCCCCTGGGCTGGAGCCCAGCCAGAACCTACTAAGCACAGACACTAAGCTGGTAAGTGATGTATACTTAAGTTCTCGTGACTGGAGGACATCAAGTCCTCTGCCTGTCATGATATGGACTACTGAGAAGTAGTTTTTCCTAGAATACTCTTAAAACCACCTTCTTACAGAGATACTACATAGCCACTTTGCACTGAGTGTGTAACATGATCAATCCTGACATACATGTGCTCTCTAGACTGCTGGTGAGGATGGATATTAGAGCATGAAAGCAAAATGTATTGTCATTTCCCTACTATCAGTCAAAAAAGTCTATTCTGAAAAAAAGAGCTCAAGGTATGACATGATTTCCCTCTTCCCGGGAAACCCTGTTGTCTCATTTCCCTGGTGAGAGTTTCATCATCTCATCTCCAACTCTTATTTGAAGACTACACATCTCAAGATAGTTGATCAGACACCAATGGGAATAACAGAACAGAGATCCATACTTATATCTTACCTGGAAAAACTAAGCCAAATAGCTGTACGCAGCACATACCATTGAGACATTTACTGGATATCTAGACCGTAGCATCTGCCTTCTCATAGCAAATTTCCTTCTGAGATTTGACTACACCTTTTCCCACATAATTAGCAATGAAGCACTAGAACTACATGACTGATCATTTCATTTGCACATGTTCCCTTGCTTACAGGGAAACAGCTGGCAGAAGTTTGCACTAGTGCATACTGGCCTGAGGCAAAGTTAAGTTCATTGTAAATTAATGTGATTTAAATCTTGTCAGTCACTCACTTTGCTGGCTTTCTGGTGTCTTCCTGAAGAAAAAAAGTCTTTCATGAGGTGCTGAAAGTCTTCTACAGCTGTCTTCTAAAATTGATATGAAGGCAATTTGTCCCATTCTAACCTGTTGGTGCTTATACTTACTAAATATTCCTTACAGCTTTTTGTCTGAGGGGAGAAAAAAAAAAGTATAATATAAAGCATTGAACTTTCTCTATCAGCCTAATTATTAGAATGCTATTTTGCTGTTCCACAGTACTTTAGCTACAGGTCTCCAGAGGGCCTTGCAAACTCAAAACCCCATTAGAGCACAGACACAGGTTATGTGGCTCTTTTTTAGAGGCTGAGAAAACAGTCAAGTTACTAAATTTCTCCATGACTCAAGGATAGACTAAATCAGCAAGACACCCAAGCACAGAACAGTCCTCTTCTGCCTAACAGGGAGATGTCCTCTCTAACAGCAGGGAACTGCCAGGTAACGCGGCCTGAAGAACATACTGTATGAGGAAAAGGTCTAAAACTTTTCAGCAACTCCTTTAAAATCTCACTGGCCACTAAAAGACACTTGCTAGGAGAAAGGGAAATTACAGGCATTTCTCAGATGAAAAGGTGAACAAGAAAAGAACAACTCCGGGATTCTGTGCTGAATTGTGCAGCTAAAATTATGCCAAATTACCTGAGCCCCTTAATTTCTCTGAGCATTGTCTTCTACCCTCAGCTGTAAAACAGAAGATAAGCTTTCCCTATAGAATGCAGTGGGACTAATCCTATTCTTGTTTGTAAAACCCTTATGATTTCTCAAATGTGAAAGAATTGAAACAGCAAGGATTTACTCTTAGTATTTCAACAGCTGACCTTTGCTAGTTAATTGATGAGCACTGGGAAACTGCAGACAAGCAAGTGTGAAGTCTTTTGAGTTCACAAGTGGTCAGAGCAGGCAGGAAGAGGGAGAAGAATGTTTATCACAGTTTTGGGACTTGCCATGCTCAACCTTCTGCAGATGGCATTTTCATGGTCCTCCTTTCACACAGGTCTCAGCTCCTGGAGGAACTCTCCCACCTGTCAGCACCCTGACTGCCTTGCACAGCCTAGAGCAAAATCCACATGCACTGAGCCAGCAAACTCAGAACCTTATCATGGCATCACTGCCAGGCGTAATGGCAATCGGAGCTGGTGAGACCTCATCCCTAGCACCAGCATTCACCAACACAGGTGCCTCCACACTGGTGATAGGTGAGTACTGTTCTGTAATGACTCCACTTATCAGAATTTGGATAAAGAGCTACCTGTAATTGTTAGAATTACCTGCCTTGGTTTCAGAGACAAAAGTACCAAGTTGGCAACGATACAAACCTGGGGAAATCACCACAAACACTAAGGATCTTCAGCAGCACTGCATACAAGTACCAACAGGCTTAAGGACAGATGTTCCCTATTCATGTTAGAATTGAGTTACACATAAACCCATGTCTTGAGCAAGGGACTTTTGTAATCTATTCCTATGCCAACATTTTGTTTTGTTGCTCTGCATCTTCCCAAATATAAATGTAATACTTCCTTAAAACTGAATATTGAAGCATGTTTATACGGCTTGAAAGACAAAATATCCTGTTCTACTTCCTGCAAAGAGCAGCATATGCCTTTGGAACCCACAGTAGTAATTACTATTTTTTTTATATTTTTCACTTAGCTTTTCTGGACTTGTATGAGATTTCATTCCAAGACTAGTCTACTGCCAAAGTGCATCTCATTAGATAAAAGAAAAAAAAAAATGTATACTTTCCTCTTACGCTTTCTTCCCAGGAAGAGAGAGGACTATTTTTGTTCCATGGTGACAGCTGTGAACTAATTTCCATTTCCTCATTTATACCCAAGATTACAATATGGATTCTCATTTTGTGCAAACCAACAAAAAAATAATTGGAGGGACTTGCTGATTTACAGGAACAGGGTCTGAACAGTTGTGAGAAATGGTTAGTAATGTGTGAAACCTTCTACCTCTTTCTTAATGGTCCAAATTCAATACCTTGGCAGCCAAAGCAAAATGAGCTTAAACTCCTTTCCACGTGGCTGGACAGCCACAGCATAGTTCTCTGTTGCCAACAGCTTCATAAAAAAAGAATAAATGAACTGGACACGGGATGATGCTCTGAGTTTACTTCTGAGCAAGGCCTGGAACTCTTTGTCAGGTTATCACGAAACTGGAAAGTGACCTATACCGGTGCACAAGGATGTACACAGGAACAGTGTGGAAGTCAGAGGTGGTTTTATGGTACCCACCTGCATTGTACATTTTGCACACTCCCACTTCATTTTCACAGGCATGAAATCTATTCACAAACACAGATAACAACTGGAACACCTGAAAAGCAGGATCCAAATTCACCCTGCAATGACAGGCCTGCCACGATGACTATTTCAGATGCTCCATTGCAGAGCAGCCACAATCCTCCCATAGTGTGTGACACTACTGTCATCAGTCCTTGTTTTTCAGGCCTGGCCTCAACCCAGCCCCAAAGCGTACCTGTAATAAACAGCATGGGGAGCAGCCTCACTACCCTGCAGCCCGTCCAGTTCTCCCAGCAACTGCACCCATCCTACCAGCAGCCCCTCATGCAGCAGGTCCAGAGCCACATCAACCAGAGTCCCTTCATGGCTACTATGGCCCAGATACAGAACCCTCACGGTAAGAATGTCAGCTCATTTGCTCAAGCAAACAAAAACTTAAATGCCCTGATCTGGAGCATTTGCTGGGTCCTTGGGCTTGCAGCACTCTATTTTCCTCTTCTGTTATTGTTGCTTTAATTATGAAATTATTTTTCTCTTGCATTCATCTCCCTGTCCCTCCACTCCCACTGTTTCAGAGACAGACAGCAGGCCCACGTGCATGAGGAGAACAACTTAGCCAAACTAGTAGTCTCATGCAAAGCATCCACAATCTTGTTTTCTTTCATGCACAGCTCTCTACGGCCCCAAGTCTGAAGTGGCCCAATACACACATACAGGCCTCTTGCCACAAACCATGGTGATAACAGATACAGCCAATCTCAGCGCCCTGACTAACCTGACACCAACTAAACAGGTAACAGCCTTTAGCACATGCCTTTGTTCCCCCACCTTAGAACTGCACCAGTCTGCAGGTAGCTCCCTGCTTGTCAAAGAGGTTTTGGGTGTGTGGTCTATGCCACAGGATGATCTTTCTTATCTCCTTGCCTTGCTGGTACTAGCGGCAATACTGGAGGCATTAGAACAAGCTCTTCACTGCATCATCAAGGATGATTTAATCTCCTTGGAAACAGCACCTGCTCATTCTTCTGTCATGCCCATTAGAAGGGATCTAGAAACCAGGCACTGCTAACTTTCTTTTCTCTAGGCATTCACATCTGACTCGGAGACTCACACAGAGTCTGGGATGCATACGCCAGTGTCACAGGCACCAACGATACATTTACAGAACCAAGACACAACCATCCAGCACCTTCAGCCAGGCCCTCGCCTCACCTCAAGCCCTGCTGGTAAGAGCAGCAGCCGCTATTATCTTAAACCACATATTGCCATTTCTCTTGCCAGCACTGTAAAACCCAGCCAGAAAATGGTAACTGGGGCTCACCATTTTCCAAGAGGACTCTACCAGTGTTTTGAGGGGTTTGAAAAGCTGGTACAAGGAAAAGGTTCAGAGCACAGTCTGTGCAGGCTGAGTAAGGCCGTACTGTGGAAATAGGATCCTTCTTCAGAATGTGGAAAGGAAAATAACCTTAAAAAGTCAGTGTCCATGCATAGCCAATCCTGCAGGCACTTTTCAGGGCTGAAAGGCCCAAGACTCCCTCAGGAAGAGATTCCAGTTGGATCTTCCTAGTTCTAAGAGAAGAACTAGAACATTAACAGTCAACTAGAATCCTCAAATCTGAACTCCCTGATGCCATCAATCCTTTCAGGCTAGCTTTGTACTTGAGCTAGGTATATAATGGCACATAAAATAGAACAAGGAGGTTTTTCGTCATGCTGGAAATGTGGGTGTGTGCATACATGATAAGGGGACTGCAGTGAGAATTCGTACTTAACTTCTGCCTGTGCCTTTGACAGTGTCCTCCAGCAGCCTGGTGCTGTACCAAAGCTCTGACTCCACCAACAGCCACAGTCAGCTGCTGCCATCTACTCACAATGTCATCGAGACCTTCATCTCCACACAGATGGCATCCTCCACTCAGTAATCAAGACAGCTAGCTCAAGAGTGACTGCCATGACCAACCTGTCAGGTGCAACTCCAACTGCGTTTGCCATCACCACTGCCTTCCACAGGAAGGAAACACTGCTGCACTCAGCTGACGTCCAGCCCCTACTGCCTCATACAAATCCCTTACTCAGCTGCCTCCATGAGAGAAGATGTCTCAGGCTCAAGACAGAAGCCATGGAAAGATGATGCTGGCACTGCTAAAATCCACTGCCCTCCCAAAAACCCCAAGCAAACCCAAACTGCACGGCCAGCCTAGAACGACCAGATGTCCTTTTGTGGCTGCCCAAGAAGGAATCCCATCAAGATAGGGATCTGAATGCAATATGGCAATACCAGGGCGTGGATGGGACTTTTGCTCTGCTCAGCCTTCATCAAGCTGGGCCTGTACAAACCTGCCAACACCAGCCTAAGCCATGCAGGAAAGAGCAAAGCTGAGCTGCCAAAGAAGGAACACCATCTTTAAAACACTCACCTCCTTTGCTGTAAAGGAGCACCAAAGTGAACTATGAGAAATAATAGTATCTTGGAGGCAAAAGTGATAGAACCTGGTTCCTGACTGCAATGAAAATCACCAAGAAACAGATTCAGGAATGGCTTGGCACAAATCTGTCAGTACGGGATCACTGACTACAAGCTACAAATCCTTTAATTAACTACAAAAATACCAAACATTCTCAGCTAAAAATGACCTGCTCTAAAATCATGCTATCCTAGTGGAAATGGCTTGGTTATTTTTGATATAGCTCTGCTTTGTTTTAAATGCAGAAATTAAAGTTTGACAGCAGCGAGGAGATTCTAGTTCTCTGCGTTAACCATGTGGATTCTCATCTCATGCATCTTGCTGAATGACCCAGGGGATGGCATTCTCCACAGGTCCCTCACACTGCACAACACCTGGGAGGTTCCCATGCTCCAAAAAGCAGCGGTTCCTTCAGTTATTCTCTATAAAGATGTCAGCTTGGATTCATTTTATAGAACACAGTTCATTCTTAGCTTCCCTGTAGGCTAGATTCTGTAGTTCTTAATATGCAAATAATTACCCTGGGGTCTAAGACTCTTACTTGCACTAAGTGAAGGGGTTTAGCCCTAAGGTTCTGCTTATATAATTCCTCTTCTAATGATTCCTCTCTCCTCTATTAACTCTCAATCTTCACATCACTGATATGTCACTAGCCAGACATGAAAAAAGCCCTAATTAACATGTTCTTGTCATTGCGACTGAAATAGAGCTATTCTTTCAACTGTGAAATGGATGAAAATCCTTGAGACTATAAAGTGCTCAAGACTTAAAAGGTTGAGATATGAGGGAGAATTCAAACAAAAAAAGCCCAATAACGAAATACTCAGTTATCATATCTAGAAATTTCAAAATTGCAGACATCCATTACAGTTTGCATTGATACAATCTCCCTCTAGATACTATCAACCATCAGAGACTAATTTCAGTAACTAGATTCTTTGAGGAATTTTATCCTAGAATTGTTTCCTAACCTCCCATATGCATCATTTGCAAATACATGTAACTTGCACTCAGCATAAAAACAATCATCATAAAACAAGTCAAGAGATAATTTTAGATCACTATGCATGTGAAACCCCAGGTGGTAGCTTCAGTATACTGAAGTTTTAACTGGCCATAAGATAAGTAACTTGGCACATTCAGTTAGATGACTAGCCAATTTTCTACTTAGCCTTTCCATTTTTGATGCCAACTGTGTTTTCTTGATTAAAGACCAGCAAGGATCTTTTATTGTAAAAAAGAAAACATCTTGGGTTTTCCCACGCTCAAAGAGTAACAGTTCACTATTTCAGTTTCTCTAATCTGGCTTTCTGGTCTCCTGAACAGGGCAAATGAGTTAGAACTACTGAAACTCAACAATCCTAAAAACACAAGAATAATATTTATCCAGTAACAGGTCATTTTCTGAAATATTGGAGCTGAAGTATAAACGGACTAAGAGCCACAATGAAAACTACCAAACCCCACTGTATTTCAGAGAGATAAAAAACTCATAATCAACCAAAATAAGGGCTGAAACGTGGGGACTTTCAAGTTAGGCTTAAGTCCTTCCTGTAGCAGTCTCATAGCATTGATCACCAAGTAACTAAAGAGCCATCTTCGGCCGTTATTATCTCTGCTGGGGGAGCCATCTGAATACAGCAAGAAAGCCACTGTTGTACAAAGTATGCCAAATTAAATAAGACTAATAGTGTAGTAGAATTTAATAACAACGAATGCCATAGAAAAAACTATGCATGAAAAAAAATTCAAAGTACTAACTTGAACAGAGCTACCTATTTATAACAACTCTGAAATAAGCTCAGTGCACACTCTGTTTGCATGCAGAGGCCCTGGAGAGGTGCAGATTACAGAGGGATTAGTAACATGGCAGGTTTCAACCACAGATTGTTATGATGATCACAGGAAAAAAAAAATAAGGGGGCCCTGATATTTGACAAGATGTTTTCAATAAATGAGTCTCCCACAGGCTGGAGTTATTCTTAGCAGGCATCTAGGAGAGAAAAAGGAGTTGATCACCTGTTGCCATGTAAACCAAATTCAATTCAACACATACTTTAAACCAAATCTTGTGTCCTGGAGAATGATACGAAGGAGCAGACCAGGAGGAATGCAGCTATGATTACATCCCTCTTTCATGCAAGTTGTGCACAGCAGTTAATCCTTTTACACTAGGTCTGCATAAGCAGCAGCCTAGACAACTGCTGTGCGAGGAGAACAGCGTTCCCTTCCCCAGGGGATGCCAACAACACAGGAAGTCACTTAATTAGACTCTCAGGCCACTGAGCTTTTAGAACAGAAGCTTTGCCAATTAATTTTCCCTCATATGCAACAACTCTTTCTGTTAGTTTTTTTTTCAGCATCCTTCATCCATCATAATCACCTGCCATTTGCAGAGCAAAATCTTCATTCTCTTTTTTTCTTCTTCTTTTTCTTCTTCACAACTCCTGGCAACACTGAGTTCTCTGTACAATTGCTGTCCTGTCTCTCACGCTGTCCATTTGCAGACACCAACTGTGGTAAATCTCTGCTGATCTGGTCACACTCTGCTGGGTCTATTATTTTCTCTTGAATATTGTTCTCTCCCCTAATTTTCTTTCTCTTCTTCTTCTTTTTCTGTCTGTGTTCTACATAACCCTGACTCTGATCCCGGCTGGAATCCTGGGACAATGCAGGAAAAGCACTTTGCTTCAGAATGTCTGCGGCTGACACAGCCACCTCCTGATACTTTTGCCACTCTTGATCACTGTCCACGTCACTGGAAAGGTAACAAAAGGAACAGCACTTATGTTATACTTTTACCTTGAATTCACCCAAAGCACAAACAGCAGAGTAATCTAAGATGAGAACACTCAATAAACACCCAGTGGCTCTGGGACTCCAACACAAGTTAGCATTTAACCAGTTTGAAGGCTGAGGTGATCTTTCCCCTCCTAGTATGTGTAAAGAACATCTCCTACAAACATTTCTAGTTCCCTAGCACTAAAAAAAGAAACAAACAAAAAAAATCTGCTCTAGTCAAATACAGGAGTCATAAATAAACACTTCTCAAGCTCTTCAGCTTCCTATTCCCTTGCAAGAGTCCCAGCTGCCTCTGAAATGTGGGACACAATAGTACTACAGGAGTAAAGCAGCTGACAACACCTCACCTGGAGCTAGATGGCTGTCTCCTTGCTGCAGGGCAAGGCTCTGATTTCCCACAGTCTCCTGGGACAGAGGAAGAGAAGAGGCGAAAACCTAAAATACGTACAAGAGAATTTTAGCCATAATATAAAACAGAGATGAAAGCAATCAACAGCAACCTCCCTGGGAAGCCTCACTGCTGTTATTATATTGCCATAGTGCTTGACAGCAATTATTTGGTACTACCTGAGAGGAGTTAGGGCACAGAGATCACAGCTTCAAAGTAACAGCTTTCATGGACGCTAACAGAAATTCTTCTATTGCAAATGCTTATTAGTCAGATGGGTGTACAACTGGCAATGGACAAGATCCATCCCACTTCGTTTAACTAACGATGTCACAAATGGCTGTGACTACAACTCACCATCATCTGCAGAGTCAGACTGTTGCACAGATGTCCGTGAAGCTCCTGATGAGTCCTTCAAGACTGTGATGAAACTAAACAGAAAACCCCAGTCAGATCTTAAGACAGGTTTGTGAAAACTGAGCTAAAGTTGGGTATTTCTACGAAACAGGACTAGAGAGACATGTTACATAGCCTCTTACTTTTTTCTCAGTGAAGCTGTTTCACCTCCCTGCTTTCAGAGCAGACCATGCCTCCTCTCCTTAGCAATGCATGCCACAAGAATGACTTAAAAGCAGCATGTCTAAAGCCAGCTCTAAACACCAGGAATTCTAGTTCTCAGGGCCATATTTACACAATAAATACAGACAGTGGCACCCCAGTCAGAGGCATACTGCTGGCACAACCCCCAATCAGGTATTGGCTTAGGTTGTAAGAATAAATGAAAGGTTCTCATGCCAGCCTTTAAATCATGAAAGTGGTAAGGCATCCAAATGCTGCTTTTTCCTCCCCGCAACACATTCACCACAGAGGCAAATGGAGAGAGGAGAGGTGCAGTGCTGCACAGGGAGTCTTTACCTGAGCGGCATAGCACATGGGCCAGGTTAGTTCACAGAATATTGGAAGCTTGCATTAAACATAGGAATGATGGAAACAAGAAGAGAAACTTCTCCTCCATATCCAAGTTGCACTTGGATCTTTAATTTCCTGCTTTTAGCACACAAAAGCAGGAGTGTACTTTACCCATAGAACTAACTTTTTTAGTATTGCAAGCCAATACCTGTCTAGCATTGCTCCCAGTTTCTTTGCAACATGTGCTCTGAACTCTGGTGTCGTCTGTAGTTCATTTCCATCCTCACTATGACCATTCACCTCATGCCTGTTTAAAATAAGAACAACGATTATATTTTTCAAGGCCAGGAACACCTGGTGCTCTCATCCAAACAAGAGATAAGAGACTGTAAAATTTTCTACCCTCTAGTAATAATTTAATACTTGATAGGGAAGACTCCTAAGAAAGACAGAAAATAGCCCTGTAGTTTGGTTCCCAAAAGAGAGCTAAACATTATTTAGCGATCTCCATCACAGTTAATAATTGGATGATTTTTTCTCATTGAAATAGTCTACAAAAGCAAGTAAGTGACATCAGGACATCCCATCTCTTGCACATAGCTCCTGTGTATGCTGCCACAATTTACATAAAACTTGTTTCAGGAGAGAGGATTTTATTAAGCTGCCTGGCTGACAGACAGCCTTCAAAACTGAGCCTACAGAAATGGTGCAAACTTAGACAGGACAGCACTACCTCCATTGCCAGGCTCCTAATTCAGGTGTTGCTTTCCAGCCAACGAGTGCTTGGCTTTGCAATTGCAACGGTTTTTGAAGAGAGAGAAGTTGTTATATGTAACTGTACTAATTCCTTCATGGGACACTTGCAGAGTCAGGAGATTTCTGACACTTGGAACTAATGCTGTAACTGACAGCAGTAATACATATTCCCCTGCTGCTAGAGGGATGAGAAATGGGCTTTTAAAAATTACTTGCTTTTCCAGAGTTAAGCATCATTCCAGATTATGGTTGGACCAACTCCTAAAACAGAATAGGCCCTTTCAGTAGGGGGCATTAACTGTAAGCAGCACAAATAGGATACACAGTATTTTTTTTCTTCAGTGAAGCAAAGCTTGAAAACAGAACCAAAATACCTTAGGCTGGGCTGCGCAGGCTGTAACCGATCCTTTTTAAGGCCACCTGACAAAGGAAGAAGGCAAGTTTAAAAGACCTGTGACCAGGACTTCTTTAACCCCCTTTCTGGCACATCGGACTATAGCATGGAGAGCCATGCCTGAAAGACAACCCACGCCCACCCGCGGCGGGAAACAGCTGCGAGGGGAAAGGGAAGCTTCCCCCCGGCCAGGCTGCAGGACACAACCTGCCCGGAACGGGCTCTGGCCCCGGCAGGCGGCCGCGCACCGGCACGGCACAGCCGGCAGCGCCAGGCCGAGCCCCCCTCCCACAGGCCCGCCTCGGCCCCCCTGGGCGCCGGCTGTTCCCGAGGCGGCCCGGTTCCGACACCGGCACCGCGGCAGAGAGGTGTCCCCGCCTGACCACCGCTCCCCCGGGACACCCCCGGGGCAGGAGGAGCTGCGGGGTGGGGGGTCTGGTCCAGACCGCTGCGGCGACGGGAGAGCGGAGCCTAGCTGGCCGCCGACCCTCACCGCCGCACGGCTCCGTCCGCACCGCCGCCAGCGCGGCGCAGTCCCAGGCGGCCTCCCGGAACCGCGCTGCCGCCTCGCCGCTGCTGTCCGAGTCCGTGTCCGTGTCCAGGCCCGAGTCGCCCCTGGGCGCCGCCATCTTGAAGGCGCGACAGCCGCGGAGCACGCTGGGCGCTGTAGTCCGGTCGGCCGGCCGCGGGGCATGCTGGGGGCTGTAGTGCTCCAGGGCAGCCTCCGACAAGATGGCGGCGGGGGGCCGGGGCCGCCCCCGGTAGAGCAGCAACGCCCACGGGCCGCCATTGGCACTCCCAGGTCTCTCCGAATACGAGAGGATTGTGAGATGCCGTGAAAAAGTAATATTTCTGCTATTGGTACCGGGTTCCAGAGGAGAGCGGGGCAGACGGTGCTGCCAGCACTGAGAAAACCCAAAGGGCAGCGAGGGCCCTGGGTGGCCCGACCGTTTTCCCACTGCCCCTTCCCTGGGTTGTGCTGCTGGGAATGGGAATTGTCCCCGGGTGGGAAACTGCTGAAAGTAAGCGCAGCTTGTTTTCCCATCCATCTGTGGCTGAACAGCCTCCTTTCACATGTGCTGTACAGTCAAATACCTTAATGTTTCTCAGATGTAACGGCTCACACAAAGAGACACAACGCCACAAACACGCCAGAAGGCCCGTGCTGCTTTTGTGTTTGTAGAGAAAGAGAGGATACTTGGCATTGAATAATAAGTGAGTGACTGTAACAAAATTCCCAGCACTTTACCACATTTTGTGACATCTCTGAAATGATAATTTCACTGCTTCAGAAATACTGACTGACAGCACTCAAATTAAGTTTTTGGTAGGGAGTCAGCACAAAAATCTTCGACCATGGAAGCATGAGATAGGATGGAATCCATCTGCTGTAGGAAGTTATCTTTCAAAAGCAGGTGAGAAAAGATACTAGACACACAAGATTCATTAAGATATGTAAAATGTATCAGGCAGAAAGCATCTGATTCCCCCTCTGGCAGGGGACAGAAAACAGGCATCTCCTCTGCCTGTGCCTTTTGCAACTGCTTTGTCCATAAATATGGAATGACAAGCCCTGAGGAAAACAAACCGACCTCCAAAAAGGCATTGAATCATTAATTCAAAAACCCTGAAGATTCGAGGGAGATGTTCTGTTTAGCATTCTTAACCACCTTTGCTTGGTGGATCTTTCATCTTGGCTTAATGACACTCTTCTGGCCACTTCCTTCTAACTGGCAGATAAAGGCACGGGCATTTCTGTCACAGGCTGTGCTGCGTTTCAGCTCGATTATTTGCCATCACAGATGCCAAGCACCAGATGCTTCAAAGCATGTTTTACTTAGGCAAATCAGGCAAAGTTCAGTGTGCTTACAGGCCTACTCTTTGAGATATGGCAGAGATATGATCCAGAAAAGAACAGACGAATGCATGTCACATACCAGAAACAGATGTGTGGCCTCCCACCTTTGCAGTGTGGTACTGGAAGCAGAAAAGTGAAACGAGCAGACGTTCTTGGAAATGGCTCTTGCTGAACAACAGCAAAAGGCCACAGACACACAGGAAGTCTTTGGCATGGAAATGTCAAGGAAAGAAGAGTATTCCCAAATGTGATTTAATACTGAATTAAGATGCCATTGGGTTGAAAATACAAGTAAACCAGGGAGGATTGATGAGAAAAATACTGTTAAGTGGTTAAAGGACTTGGATTTCTGATATATGTATGACTTTTGTAAATAAGAATTTTAGGAGGGAGGTTGTATGTACCATAAATATCAATATTATGTTTGACAATCTTGTGACTTAATGATTAACAAATGAATAAATCAAAGCGATGTATTCTCATGCACACAATGAGAATGAACTGGCAACCAGGGCACAAAGTTTCTCTAACTCTATGCAACTACTAGCTATGACCTACACTGAAGAATGATACACATATCACCATTAGAATATGCATAAATATAAATGATATTTCTATTCCATTATGCACATAATATATAGCTCATTGAAAGCTGATTTCTTAGCTTCAGTAAGGAAAGTATTCCCTTGCATCACTTATTATTGCCATTCAACGTAATTATTCTTTGCCAATGGGAGTAAACCTGAATGTCCCACTATATTCTCCAGCTACCTACTGTTTTAAATAAGTCTCTTCCCCTCCTTTTAACCTTAGTTGTAAACAAGATTAACACTTCCGTTCTCTTCTTGTATACCACCCTTTCCATTCATCCAATCTTATTCATTGCCTGTCTCAGGATCTTTTCCATTTTAAAAAGAAAACACTTGCTATAAGTAGAACAGGGGTACTGTGAGCAAGTCATTATAGAAACGCATAATATCATTCCATTCTTCTGAGACTTAAAACATAGATAAAATGTTAAAATTATTACTGGGCAGTAAAAACATTCCCTGGCTATGTTGTCTATGGCAGTAACTGTATTTCTTTTCAGGTTGCTTTAGTTATCATGTGATACTCATACAATAAAGACTGTTCTGAGCATTACTTATTCCCATGATTATAATACTAAAAATCAACCTTTTATTAGTTTTTATACTGACATTCTTTTGACTCTAGACATACATGGTGACTACTCTAAGCTGGTCCAAATTTCAAAGGCTCATCCTTGTTTTAATCAGCATCTGGAGGATACCATTTATACCTCTGGGGCCTTGTTAGCTTTTTATTAATCTGATACTACACCAAGATGCCAAATTTTTGCTTGAACGCTGAAGCTGTGCCAAGCTGTGATTCTTTACTGTCTTGTTGAAAATGAGATGGCCTGCTTTGTTAGAGAAGTTTTCACAGACAGCAAATACACTGCTAGTGTGGGTAGGACAGCTTTACGATGTGTGTCCTAATGCCATAAGCACTATCATTTTCAGATGCTATCTTCATCTTCACCTCACCTACAGATTTTCCAGTGTGATACATCAACACGTACGGCAATTCCAGCAGGAGGACTGGATGACCGCTTTAACATGGGCTTTGCCAAGCCTATGTGTTACTGAAAGCAGTGTGAAGGCTCAGTACAGCTGTTCTTATACTGCTGAATGCTTCCTGGCTTGCATCGACCCTTCACATTAGAGCTGTGTAGTCTCAGGCCACCTCAGTCAGTAGACAGGCTTCAGACAACCTCCTTGGTCTCTTTCTGATAGACTCCCTTGGCACTAACCTCCCTCCGCTTCTCACCTTAACTACTCCCTTGTAAGACTTGCCTTCGGTGGGAGACCTTGGTTTAGGGTTCACCCATTCTCCACTGTGTAAAACAACAAGCACTTTTGCACTGTCTTCTGCCTCAGTGTCCTCAGAGCAGGGACAAAACCCTTCAGAGGTGCCTCCTCAGTCACCTTTCTCAGCTCTGACCTCTCCTTCAGGCACCAGGTCCCGTCCTCTCCCTCCCTTTTGCCCCTGTCTCCACCTTCATGGTTTCTCACAGCTGTGTAAGTCCCTTTAGGAAACTCTCTGTTCCCATCCTGGAGATGCTCCTCTGCTCAAATCCTAGTGCTCTGCACACACACATGTCCAAACGCCTGCCTCTGAAAAGCTGCTGCCTTCCTTCCCTGCTTGGACCAAACATTTGGTACTGTACCTACTGCTATGTAGGTTTCGCGCTTTTCAGAGGCAGGCGTTTGGACACGGCCCCTGCAACACCTCATGATGAGCTGGTAACAAATCTGCAATAGAAACGGAGCTAAAAATCCCACGGAGGGCGCAGTCAGGGGTTACGGTGACTGAGCACGGCCTGAACACACGGCCAGCCCGAGCGCTTCGCACCGAACCGGTTCCCTGGCCGAGGTAACAACTGGCCGGGGGGTCTGGTTCGGGGGGGCCGGGGGAAGGGAAGGGAAGGGCAGCCCGGCNGGCCGGGCGGCGGCTTTGAGGCGCGAAGGGAGCGGGGCCGTGCCCGGGGGCCGCTGGAAGGCCGGAGCCGCCCGCGCCCGTTCGAAACGAGCGGAGGCGGGGGCGATCGGAGCGGGGCGGGGGCGCCGCGGGATCCCTGGCCTTGGCCAGTCCGGCTCCAGTCCCGGTCCTGCAGCCCCGATCCCCCTTGCAGCGCCCCGGCAGGCCCGCTGTGTGCCGCCCTCGCTGCCGGAACTCCGGCCCGGGGTTCGCCGCCGCCGCGGTGCGTAGGGCCCGGCACCGCCTGCGAGGGTTTTCCTCCGACATGCCCGGGCTGAGCGGCCTGCTGGTGCCCGGGCCCCTCGCTCTGCGGCAAAGCTGAAACCCTCTGCCAGGAGAAGCGCCTCTTTGGCGTTAGATAAATGTCTGGCTCTAGGTATGGTCGCAAAGCGTTAGCTTCTGGTACGTGCCATCGTTTGTTGGTTTTCTTTTGTTGTTGTTGGGAATTGCTTATTACTGCTTAAACCATATCATAGCTTTTT
>VXBL01000841.1:208069-222796 GCA_013400195.1 Aramus guarauna | reverse complement strand
TTTTTTTTTTTAATTTTGCTGCTAACCTGGTTAGCCCAATTAAAGGGTATTTAATGTTTTACATAACAATCCAAAACAGGAAAATGCTCAGGCAGTATTACCCAACTGGTTATATCAGTTTTCTTTTTTTTTTTTTTTTTTTTTTTCCTTTGGACTTTATGAGGTAAGAGGATAAAATCTTTGTCTAAAGATTTGTGCAACACTTTCTTGGAGTCCATATTATACTTTTACGGAATAGTTAAAAAAAAAGAATTAATTTAATCACTTGCTTTTTTGATAGTTCATAACAATGCCTTGCATTTGTGAGGTATATAGAACCCTTAGAGCTGCCAAAGCAGCCTCTCAGCAGGGCTCTTGTCCTGGAAGCAGCAACTGTAACACAGACGTACGTTGCAGAATCCCAATTAATGAAATGAGGCCAAGCAAGGGCACGCTTGTCTGTAAGGCAAATGGCTGATTTTGCAAGACCAAGTGGTCACGTAAACTTGTGCATTGGGACGACTTTGTGGTAATACTAAAAAGCAGGTATATGGTGCTGTACGGGTTACAGGAGTGAAAAGATGAACTCGGAAAATGTTACTGAGGTGTTAAAATGTAACGTTTGGGGGACAGATGGCCTAAAAGTAGTGAGAGATAAATATGTATTTAATGATTAACAGTAGGACTTCAGTCGTGTGTTTGCTAAGAGTATCTCAAAATGACTGTCAAGAAGTAAATGTACTTTCTTCTAGGCACTGTCAACAATTATCAGCTAAGGTTACCTGTTAGTTTTACTTGAAATCCAGGCAATTGTAATAGGTTGAGTCAGGGTTTTGTTACATTTATGAGTGGGTGTATTTATATAAACTTTGAGTAATATTTTTAGATTTAGACACAATTTCTAATGTTTATAAAGTTTGTCATATGTGTCTGAAAATGACATTGTCACTGTAGTGATAAGAAAAATGACCTGATAAGTGTTTCCTCTTAATTTAAACAGCAAGACGTTTAGAAACCAACTAGATTTAGATTGTTTCCATTTCAGTAATCCTAGATAAAATAAGATTCATTGGGAATGATATATCAAAAAATGTCTTTCTAGTGGAATTTTACATCCAACAATGTTCTTTTTATTTCATTGTTATGTATTCTTTATCGCAAATAGGAATAATCTTTGGGTTTTATTAATAAACTAGCCAGAGTCCTGTGTGTTCACCAGGAATTTTTCTCATAGCTCATGAAAGAAGATTAAAAAGTAAAGACTTCAGACTTTCTAATGTTATAGTGCTGTGAACATGTATTCTACAACTGTTTCATACAGAGGACATTAGCTTTTTATTTATATTTCCTCTGTGTCTTTCTCAGGTTGAATTATTGTTCAGGTGCAATGGTTCCAATTATTTTTCATTTTTTTGTATGTTTTAACTTATCGTGGAAACTCTTCCAGTCTGTGTTGAAGTGTTTCTCTTGTATTTTTAGAGTCAGGTCAGTGTACTTTGGCAAATGCAGTAATTTTTCATTTGCTGAGTTCATAAACGTGATCTTTTACAGTAGCAATTGGGCTTGCATTTCCTGGTGTGCTTTTTCTCCAACTAGATTTATAGATGTAGTTTTTAAAGTATTTGAGTAAAATTTCTTTCTTATTGCCTGTTAGTGAGATTTATATGCAGTTTTTATACACAGTACATAGATCTTACCAGTTTCCTGCACTTATGGACCTCCTGTGCTCTGAAGTGGTCATCAAACTGTCGGGTCCCAGTGTGCCGTCTGCTTCTCAGAGGTCCAGTTTTGCCAGCGCTTTCAGCCCTGCTTATTCTTCACGCAGCTCAGTGGGATTTGTGCTGGATCCCTAAACATGTATCTTCACTTCCATGTCTTCTTCATGCTTCAGCAGACTTTTTTTATTTAGGAAGATGACTTGAAAATGGGTTCTTTGTTTCTTAACAGTTCATCTGTTGCCACTCTTGATTCTTGGATGTAGTAAATGTCAGTGATTCAGTCACTTGCAGAACAGCCTGTTGGGATATCATAGGGATCACAATTTAAAGGAAATAAACAGCTAATATAGATGGCTTTTAAGTAACAAAGATACTGTTTTCCTGTAAGTATCTAGAGAGCAAAGCAGCAAGAAAGGAAAGAGAAAATCTTTGAATGCTTGCAGTTAGATCACAGCTGATTTTTATATCCTTTCACATGCTTTGTTTGCTATTTATCATATGTCTAGGGTTGATTTGGAAACCTGATCTAAAGGACAAGGGTTTAGCAAACCTGGACTGGCACCTCTAAATTCTGTTTACTTAACCCCAAAAGTCAAGTTATGTCCTAGTGTACTCGCAGTACACTTGTGAACTCTAAATCAAAATGGAATTGGTTTGGAATATTTTTAATTTTTTTCTAGTTTGTGGTTTGCTTGTGGTTTGGTGGGGTTTTTTTGTTTGTTTTTGTTTTTCTCTCAAAAGTTTCATTTCAGTTTGAGTAGTTCAAGTGACATTTCAACAATTTTGAGCTTGTTCTACATGGGGCAAGTTGAATTTGCAGTTGAACTTCTACTTTAGGATTCACAGACTATGCTCACAAGCAACACGATATACGATTATCAACTGTAAGTTTAATCATTGGGTGCTGTTTCATGCTTGCTTCTTTCTATATGTGCAGCGTGATTTGCAGGTGAACAGACCCCAACAGCACTTGTTATAGCCATAGGTATGTTAAACAGTATTCTACAGATGAACAAATATTTGAGAAGGCTTTTCAGAATAAGGTTTATTATATTTATTGTTGTGGTTTGATGTATTTTTGAGGTTTTAAGTTGAGTATATTGTAACGGGTCATCAGGCCCAATCAGCCTATGGAGAAATAATTGTACAAACTAAGGAATGAACTTCTCGGAGAGTAGATTCAGTGCCTGTTGCATTATATAATTTTGATCTTTCTTCTGTATCAGCCATCTTTATGCCATTACGTTACTGATATTCCTATGGATTTCTATACCATCCTTCTTCATAATTTAATGATTTATTTATTCTTCATAGTTACTAAAAGCTAAGGATTTTTTAAGTAGACGTTTGTGAAGATACAGATTTTATCTTTTTGATGAATCTCCAGATTTCTGGTGTTAAATATATGGAATGTAATTGGGGGAAAAAGGACCTTTTTGTCCATTTGTCCGCATTGGGTTTAGGGACACAGAAATTAATTTATTTGCCTCTTATACATGTTTTCCTTGTGTTATATGCCAAGATATAAGAACCAGACATTTCTTGTGCCCGTTTCATAAAACAATGCTAGTATTTTTACAATTTTTACAATGAACTCCCTAGTCTTAAGGAGGTTTTATTGATGTTGATAGTAATTCCCAGCAAATATATAGGTTCAAGTTGGTAAGTTTTCAAGCATAAAACTACTGAGCAAGATAGGCTGAAGATTCTGGTAGTAAGGATGTGTGAAAAATCCAAGCGTCTTTAGCATATAGTTTGTGGGCTGGCAGCATTTCCATCTGCCTTGAACTAACATGAATTTTTGCTGCTGAGTGTAAATGAAGTCATGGTGTGAAATGCTACGAGTCAGCAGTGCTGAAAGCAGTGTATGTTAAAGTACAGCATCTGTGAATACAAAGCTGCCCTTCTGGGACGCTGTGCAAAATGATGTAACTGAGTGAAAAAGCCCTGCAAAAATATATTTCACTTGCTGTGATTCAGTGTGTTCACTGCAATACCTTCATGACGCTTGAGTATGATGCACTTGACTGTGCAGTGGGATTGTATTGTATGAAAAAAGCTGTTGACAATAACAGCTAGAGATACGGAGATTTATTTTGCTGCCCTGCACCTCTGCTTCAGCACTGCTACAAAGAGGGAACACTAAGGAAAGTCTTTAATGCTTGTGGGGTAAGTTTGCAAAGAAATTAGCTTCTGAAAAATTCAGATTGCCCTTTTAAAATGCTTAACTGTTTGTACACTTGCAAAAAGTTCAGATAATCACCCATTTCTTTCTCACAACCTTATCTAAGTATTCATATCTCTGCAGCAGCAACATGATGTCGGAGCTTCATGAAAAGCACAGTGGAATATTTTAAAAGTTTTTGTGAATTAATTTCTTTAACTGCTGAAACTCTCTTACTTCTTGGATTAAAAATCTTCTTCTGGTATAAGTACCTGTTTCTAGAATTGTAAATGCCTTGTGCTGAGTCTCAATGTTTTAGATACTGTGGAATTTGCATATCAAGGAATTAGACTGTAGAGGTTGTTGCTACTGAAATAAAATAAATGGTGCTCTTTGAGACATATTATGTTAACAGATGGTAAAAGCGTGTAAGAAAAATTAAAGCACATTAAAATTTTTAGTACTTTTGCATTACTAGTACATTAGAAATGTTTGATACTTTGGAAGTACTAGAAATGTTTGATAGTCATATCAACACACTGCTGTGATAGCAGCAATATACTGCTGATGAGACAAATCAAGTACTAAGCCACCTTTGCTTGCCATTATTATCATTAATATTCCAAACTAAGGAACATTGAACTTAAAACTATGCATCAAGCCAATCTGTGAATTGCTTCATGATTAAATCCTATTTCAGACTGCACTCACAGTTATAACTTGCATTGGATTTTTGGAAGAGCATGTATGACTAGGTGAGCTCATTCTTCTCATGAATGCCATTTGCTGTGAGAAAATACGATGGTTTTGTTTTGGCTGTGGATCTCAGTTGCTTATCAGTAACTTTAAAATACAGGTCACGTATCAGCCAGGTCATACTACAGGACTTTAAAGTAGCTTAGTTTCTAAAAAAAGATCCTTCTTGGCTATGTTAAACTAAAACCATCAACAGCAGGATTCAAGTGCTTCTTAGATAAATCACTACCAGTTTGGAAAAGGACAAGAATGCAATGTTACAATGCCAAGAAGTTGTTTAGATTTTTCTATATTCCCTTTCTCACTGCTAGGATTCCAACAGGAAAATTTTCTTGACCTTGTGTCTGGGTAGCTGTTGAGGATGGCAAGCAAAGGACCCACAACTTCTACATCAACAAAGAACTCCAGTACTGGAGGGACCAGTGGCAGCAGTAGCAGTAATGGTTCTGGGGACAACGCTAATCAGGACAACACTTTTGAATGTAACATCTGTTTAGACACTGCCAAGGATGCAGTTATCAGCTTGTGTGGACATCTCTTCTGGTAAGTACTCAAGCCCCCCAGATAAACCAGAACACCGTATATCTTTCTGATCACATAAAAGCCTATGATTTTTATAATTGCAGATGTCAAATAAAGTGTCTTGTATAAAATGAGTAAAGACCATGGTTTTGGTTTAGCAGCAGTTTGGGTTTGCTCCTCAACTGTTCTTTCCTTGTGTTCCAGGGAGTGGGTTTTTTTCATCTTAAACTTCCTGTACTTCTGGATTATTTTGTAAAAGCAAACAAACAAGCAGCTCCACATAGACAGTTCAGTGTTCATTTATACTCCTTGGTTATGTGTGTTTTTATTAGTGCTGTCTGGTCTAGCATAGATGTCTTGTTCAGATCAGAATTCCCTTCTAACCTGTGCATACCTAAACTTGCATCAGAAGCTAGGTTCTGGAGGCAAAACTGTAGTTTTCATACTTCCTACAAGCTTGCTCTTTTTTTCTTTGAAACCATTAAAAAAAAAAAATAGATAACAAGCTTTTACATGTGGGCTATTTCTCTTTTCCCATGGTATTGCAGTTGTAGTACTAACTTTCCAGTTCTTTGATCTGACTTGGGAATGCATTGCATAAATAAAATAAGCATGCAGCATTTCTTATTTGGGTAACTTGGTCTAGAATATACTTTCTTGAATATTAGGAAGTTATTAAGGATTGACACGGCCAAATGTTTTGGGGGGATTTGTTTATTTTTGCACAGTAGGCTAAATTATGATTTTTAATCAAAAGAAGCCTAAAAGAACATTTATTTTCTGTGTAAACGTATGTAACATCTGAAGATCCAGGTTTTTATTCTAGGAAGAAATGGATGCTGATGGCATGTTAAGAAAAAATTATATCAAATTATTGCACAAAAGGATTTGGAAGAGTAGAACCTTAAAAAAAATGCATGTATCTTATCTGAACAGTATTGTCAAGAACCCTTTGAAAGCAGATGGCTGCTTAGCAGTTTTATCTCATAGCTTGCTTGTATGCCTTTGACCTTTTTTAAGTTGCCATATTAATTTAATCTTTGGAGTTCTGTATAGTGGGAATTTCTCTGTCCTAAGCAACTGGGTTTCAATAGCTGACCCTGCTTGAGTGTCAGGTTGGACTAGAGGCCACCTGAGGTACTGTCCAGTTTGAACTAGTCCATGCTTCTGTGAGTGTGGATGATGTTTTAGCTAAACGTCCCTTCTATGACTTGTTTTACGATCCTGAAGTCTCATTACTGACATCTTCTTCATTTGCATCTTAGCTCAGACATATCTTTTCATGATAACAGAAAATCTGTACAGTAAACACTAAGATTAATTAAGCCTCTGTATGGGGTATGGATGAGGACCCAGGAATCAAAGGTGATGATATGCAGAGAATCATGTCAGCAATGGGTTGCATAACCTGAAAAGACCAGTGGAGATCGGTCTTGGGCTGTGCTTTCAAAAATTATTTTAATAGGGGGTTATGAAACTGGCCCAGCTGGATTCCAGGATTCTGTTGTCTGCAAGCTGTGCTATCTGTGGTACACTTCATACATTTGTCTCATCCAGTTGTCAGTAACTAATTCTATTTTCCCCTCTTTTTCTGCTCTGTGAACAAATTGTCCTGGGAATGCTCACAGTTGGCCTTGTTTACACCAGGTAAGACAGATTTCCTTTTACTTTGTCTTTCATCAGCTCTCGTTACTCAATAAAGCCCTTGGTTCTCTGGAGTATCCCCCTCTCTTCAAATGCACTTCTTTCTCTCCAGGGCAATCGCAACCTGCTAGCAACTTCGTGCACAACACCTTGCAAGCTGCTCTTTCAGTAAAAAGAAAACTTAGATTCTCTTCCACCTGCCTCCCACTTTTGAGTTTCTTAAACACTGAGTATTCCCAGTTTTGGTAGGAGAATGACTGTAGGCAGTTCACAGGGATTTATTGTGCAGGCTTAAGTGCTGAGTGTACTTCTCTTTGCATATGTAGTGTTTTACATTGTGGTACCATTATAGAAAAGATAGATGAAAGGAGGATATCTACACTAGCCCTTGGGCTATGCAGGACATTGGTACTGTTTATTACTTCATATTTTACTCCAGTGCAGTGAATGCATACACATCAGTGAGTGCATCGTACCAGAACAATAGTCAAAATGCCAGCTCTACCTTGGAGCGTAGTTGGCACTTACTAAAATGTTTTGCTCCGTGGCTTACTAAGAAGTTGCTAAAGTGTCTCTGCCTGGCTGCAAATGCGGTTTGCATGTTGTTGTTTTCGTAGTCTTTTACTAGTTTTCTTATAACTTCCTTTCTTTTAGTGGCTAGAGACCAGGCCAAACAGACAAGTGTGTCCTGTATGCAAAGCAGGAATCAGTCGAGATAAAGTTATTCCTCTGTATGGAAGAGGTAGCACTGGGCAACAGGACCCCAGGTAAGAAACCTAAATACAACTATTCTTGTGCATTAACTAAATACGAAACTTTAGTTTAAAGTCTTAAGAGGAAACTGTTGAAATGCTGGATTCACAATTTGAAATACTTTGTCAAAAGACAGTTAGAACTGACATTTCTGCCAAATATTTCTGGCTTTTCCAGAGCCTGGGTTTGCACACCTTATTTCTTGTTTAACTGGCAGTTTATTTTAATTTGAATTGGGTGTTATTATCAGTTCAAGTGGCAGGTTGCAATTAATGTTACCTGACTGGAGAAGCTTGTACAAAATGCTCGTGTGCTCAGTTTCTATCCTTTGCAATGGGGCTTTATTATTCAAAAGTGCAGTAAATTCATTCAGCGATGTGATGCTGAAGGTTCATAAGCTGGGTGGTCTACTCACTCACACACTACTTCCAGCTCTGCTGCAGCATGGCCCTGTGAGAGCACGCTCTGTGTTTGTTCTGTCTTACTAGCCAGGCTATTGCAGATACTATTGCCATGTATCCTTGCACTTGAGCTAATTTCACAACTTCCTGCAGAGAGAAAACTCCACCACGACCCCAAGGACAGAGACCTGAACCAGAGAACAGAGGGGTAAGTGAAAAAACAAGCTCGAGCAGATAAGTTGTTTTTATTGATGGTGGTATTTATTCATCCTGGAGGACATAATGTGTGCATGAGATCCTGTGTGAGGATCCTATAGCTTACACTTTTTCCTCATCCCCAGTAGGTTGTTCATGAATAATTGATAGCTGTGGTGTGGCTGAAAACTCCATTCCCATAGTACTTTTTAGAATCCCAAAGAACGGGCTAATTTGAATCGTGCTTCATGAAAACAGCCCTGTGTGGCATCACTGGAAATGCTATTCATACTTGATTGGTCTCCATATATAAATACAAAGCACCCTTTGCTTTGAAAATTCTTTGTGGAAGTACATTTCTGTCAAACTATACCTGTCACAGAAATATATAATCCATGTGTGAACTTACTTTTTTGGCACTGACACCTGCTTCTAGCATTTCTATGGGATGTTACTGTACCTTGGCATTACAAAGAAAAGAATGTAGATTTCTGTTGGATATATGTTAATTTGAAGAGGGATCTATGGTTTTGTTGGGGAGATTACATGTAGAGTGAATGTAAACAGCAGCTGGCATAGGTTGAACAGACGTGGGAGTAACCAGTAGGACAGACCAGAGTGTTTAGTGCAATGGCAGTGAGCGTGACCTGATGAAACAATGGCATATTTCTGTGTAACTCAGCCTAGGGTCCTTGGAGAGAATTCGTATACCTCATGCTTCAGGCAAACAACTCTGCTGGGTGTGATTAAGGAACATTTCTGTATTGAATGTATTGGGAGCTCAGTTGTTCTCTCTCGCTAGGGAGTTGCCTTCTTATTAAATCAGCTGCTATACCTTGTTTGAACCTTTTAGCTGGTGCTGCTGTTAAGTCGGAGGAATCTGGTACAAAGACATAGCAGTAGTGATGCTGCCTTCCTGCTTCCTGCAGGTGCAGGACCTGCCATGCAGAGTGCTTTGCTGTCCCGCATAGTTAATGGAAAAATGCTTGAGTAATGGTCAAAAGTCTAACTCCTCAAATCAAGGATCAACCCAGAAATGTCTGGCTTTTACTGTATGAGTGAAGTCATCTTTGTCCTCACACTGTTTGGAGGTGACAGACCAGAGGGTTTTTAGAATTGGTATCACTGTTTTAATTCTGAGATGAGAGGACAGTTTGCTGGATTACAGAACATGGCAACTGTGAGCTCTCCACTGGTTTTAAACTACTTAGATTCATATACAGTTGCTCCTCAAATTGTACACTGCTTTTATACAGTAGGATCCATCCTGATTCAGAAGGCTTCTCTTTTGACCTGATGTGGTATTTTACTCTGGATCCTATAGGGATGTTGTTGCATTGTAACTCTTCCTTTTTTCCCTCCTTTCCTTATGTCTTGCATTCCTGCCCCAGACTACTGTACCTGCCACCTTAATTAGAGTACCCCTGGTAATTTTTTTTTGTTGTTGTTTTTTGTACTGTTCTCTATAATGCTGTATGCATCCCACTGGCATTTTATCACTTTACTGCATGTTTAAATGATGTACGTGTATCATGAAAATCTATGCAGATTATTTTTTTACAAAGCCTTTCTTACATGGTTAATGGCTATTAATACAGAATTATTAATACATTGATAAGACATTCTAAATAGATTGGTAATGTTGATTTTGATATATTGTCAGATATATTCTATTTGAAGTTGAGAAATGTTACAGAAACACTTCTGTTAATTTCTGGCCCTAAAGCAAGAACTGTTGTTCCTAGTTTTCATTTTCTCAAGCTTTTGGGCTGCTCTGGCAAGTTTGCTGCTGTATGAAACATTTTAAAACCAGGAGAACTAAGGAGGTATTTAATAATAATGTGGCAGGCTGAAAGTTGCCAGGCAGTGTGATATTCCTTCAGCCCTAGGAAAGCCAGTGAGAGGGAATGTCTGCACTTTTACAAAATATTCTGAAATAGGCTTTAAATGATCAGTACCTTTTTTCTCTTCTATTGGTTTGTTCTCTGCAGGGATTCCAAGGCTTTGGATTTGGCGATGGTGGCTTCCAAATGTCATTCGGAATTGGGGCGTTTCCCTTTGGTATATTTGCAACAGCATTCAACATAAACGATGGGCGACCTCCTCCAGGTACCATGATCCTATCTTCTCAGCGTCCTGTCACAAACAGATGCGTTACAAACTCCCTTATAACTTTTAAACAAATAGCCTGCTAAATGGCCAAACTTCCTGAACAGTAATCAGTGTTGTAAAAAGAAACACAAAATGATGGAAAACACCCAGTAGAGAACGTAGTCTATGGTTTATGCATTTTGTACGAGTGCTTATATAAGAAGCAAGTTTGTTACTTCCATCTGATTTGCTGAAGGCCCCCAGTAGAACTGGAGAGGGACCCCGGCACTGGGGAATTCTCCCCTTTAATGCAAATGTCTCCTCTGGTACTCCAGTGGACTCCCTCTGAAAAATGAGACAAATGGGACTAGAGTTTCTAATAATAATAAAAAGGGGTGTATGAAGGAGACCCATATTTTGAAAACAGCAGGAAAGGACCATTTCCTGAAAGGTGAGAAGGAAAAATTTAAACTGGTGCTCTGTACCACAAAATAATGACAGCAAAGATTGTTCCTTTTTTCAGAAAATGTATCTCTGAGACAGTAATCTCTATTCCATAAGAAATAACTTCCTGGTGAAATGATTTCACTGGTTTTAATTAAGAAAAAAACAGTTGGGTAACTCCAAGTAGTGGCTTTGCTCTCTAAAAATAAGTAATCCCCAGAAAACCTCCTCCCCATCTGCACTGTAGACAAACTGAATCTACCTGTTTTGAACAAGATAACCTACTGCCCAGGATTTTCTGGACTTCCTCTGTGAAAGGTTGTGCCTGGCAAATCTTCTTCACCATGTCACATGGCATAGGAATTATGAGAAGCAGAAACACATTCTTATGTCACACTTGTGTTGCCAAGGACCTGTGCTGTCCTCTGGTCGAATTAACTTGCCTATTAACTATACTTCAGCGTCCACAGAAAATTTGTGTGGAGGTGTGACTGAGCTAAGGAGTATGTAAATATATGTTTTAACAGCCATAATTTAACCAACTCCTTTATCTGCTTTTCACCTGTGGATTCAATACAGCAGTTCCAGAAAGGCACGGCTTGAGCTTTAGAGCTCATGTGCTTTTCATTACTTCTCTTGGTTGAGGCTACGCATGCAGCTTTGACCGTTTCATGATTCCCTTATTTAGAGATATTTCACCTTGATGGGGAGGAGCGCTCAGGTAGAAGTGGTAAAGTTCCCTAGGATGGAAATAGTGAACTTAGCTCAGCAGTCAACAGTGAACTAAGCGCTGAACTTGGCTCAGCACTGTCCGCAGAATTACTCTGAGCAGACCTGTGTGTACCTTAGCACCTGGAGCTGCCTGCTGCTATTAGTCATGAGCAGGTTTACCACGAGTCCTGCTTCAGGGAGCTGACGCCTGTCTTCCTTCTGACCTTCCAGTGTGGCTGGCCAGTCTGAGGGTAGGAAATAGCAACAGTTTCTCACCAAGTAGATTCCTTGCATATCTTTCAATTTATGAATGTACTATGTTCAGAATCTACATGATTCTGGAGAAGAGGAAGGAGCTGAACTGTTGTTTTTTTTTTTACTTCCTGTTTTCCAGCTGTTCCAGGGACTCCTCAATATGTGGATGAGCAGTTCCTATCCCGCCTCTTCCTGTTTGTGGCTCTGGTGATAATGTTCTGGCTGTTGACTGCATAAATCTTTTCCATTATTCTGTATATTCATGGCCAATGAGGCCACTGAAACAGTTACAAACTGCATCTCCATCCCATTTTAAACCTCTTGGTGTCTGGTTCTGTAGCTAACTATGGGCTTCAGGAATTGGTGGTACCACAGCACAATGAGGAATCTTGCATTTTGCACCAGAGTTGGAAATTAAACATTGGTTTAAAAGCGTCTTTCAGAACAGCTGTCTTGTACAACGGGTTCCTGCCACAAACCATGGGCCTAGTTTGAACTCTGCTCCTAAAAGGAGTGCTGCTTTGAAATCCTGTGCCAATGAGTGACACTGGGTTTATGTGAAAGACAGTTGCTCCAAGGTAGACTGGGCAGGTAAGGAAGCTTCTGCAGTGTGATCAGTATCTCATGCTTGGGGACTATGATGGATCTGCCAGAGCTGCGGATGTTATTTAATGTGTTCACATCACTATCCAACCTTCTTCAGGAAACCATCTGCAGTACTGCTGAGACTCTTTGGGCACAGCACGTGATGCAAATGGAACCAGGTTTGGAGACTGGTTTCTTTTCTTGCTGTTATTTCTCAGTGTGATGGAAAACCCCTCCTGAAGCAGTTCTAATGGCTGTTAGAAGAAGGGATACAAATTTATGCTGCAATTTTTTTTAAAGCCTGAATTTTCTGGAGCCAGACACTGCAAGATTCTCTCGTTGTGGAGCCAGGTGGGGTTGCCGAACAGTACAACACTGTCTGCCTCACCCAGCCCAGTTCCTCACTGACAAAACAGTGTTGTCTTCCTTGGTTCTGCGCAGCAGCCTGTGGCTGCACTCATGGATAATCCCCTCACAACCTTCTCACTGTAGCTACATTTATTCTTCCCAAGGCTTTGAGACTTTCTACACAAGGTCATGTACTCCAAATAAAATCTTATTACAGATCTGAGATCACTTGTTTGGGGAGAGGAACAAAAGGCATCTTTACGTGAGTTCTGAGGTTAAACTTGTCATACTGTAAAATTATACAGGAGGAAAAATGAGATCCTGCCTTTGCTAGCACATGCCACAGTAGGGAACATTTGGAAGAGCTTCTCTCTACAGGTGCATACAGCTACACCATGCCACAGCAGGATGGCTATAGTGCAAAATGACAGCACTATCTACCAAAGATATTAATTTGAAGTGCTGGAGGAGACCACAACTGTCTATGTGCTATGGGGAAAATATTTTACAAGTGAGCACTCTGTAGCTGGTTTGGAATCCTGTTGGGTATACAGCTTTAAAGAGTACTCCTCATGTATTTGTGTAGATTCCTTCAGAACAGCAGATATGAGAGATTCTCTAGCAAGGTGAACAGTTTTTGTATTTCTCTGACTAGGCAATTTCATTTTTTCTCTTACTGTTTTTAGATTAGTTTGATTCAGATCGCTGATAGTCATAATGATTTCCTGCAAGATGAATATTGTGAACTGGCAATAGAGGAACGACTGACAAAACAAATGAACTCATAGAAACTTTGTTTCAATAGCTAGGGTTTTTCTAGTGTGTGGATGAGGTTCCTGGTCAGGACACCTTAATTAATTGTTGTACAAGGTTATTTAATTATAAACTGTTCACTTTTAGTATCAAGACAGAGAATGACTGAAATTTAACTTGCCTACCTCCAGAGTTCCCTCTGGCAAGTAGGACGTTGCGAAGCTTCTGCAGTGTTTTGCCACATCTAGTCGAATTTACACTGGACTTGATGATAATCTGGCAGAATTTATTGCTCAACTATAAATAGTTGAAGTAAGTGGTGCTTCAACTTCTGTCGTGTGGCACTTTGGGGAAGCTTAACTCGTGCATATGGTTCTTCTCAAGTGCGTAACTTGGTAACTAGGACCCTTTCTACGGCGTTCTTAAAAGCCACTGCCTGTGGTGCAGTGTCGCGGCTTTGCCTTCCTTTCCTGAGCAGGCAGCACCACCTGCTGATGAAAAGGGAACGCTCAGGCGATAGTAAAGGGGATGGTTTTCCTTCTCCTTTTTGCCTTGACAAACTCGCTGCTAAGAGCTGGGGGTATCCGGGGAGAAGCAGGGTGTCCCTTTAAAGCCGGTTTCCAATAAGAGGACAGAAAAGTGACTGTAAGAGGTTCAAGAGGTATTGAAACTCATTTAAGTAACAGTTATGTTTTAAAATACAGAATTTTAATGGCTCTGTTGTTTTTTCCATCTGTTGGTGAGAGACATAATGGATTTAGACAGAGGTGGCTGCAGAAACATGACTGAGAGTCCTTATTTTCTGGCAATCCAAGAATGAAATAGTCTAAAAGTGTTAACGCTTTTGTTCCTACCTTTTTCTTGATGTGCTTTTTGTATCGTACCACTTTCCTCCCCCTTGTACTCAGACTGCACACAGCCCATAACGGCTTGTTTAGTGCATTACCATTTCTGTTCACTGATTTTCACTGTTGTGAAAGTGATTTAGAATTAAAAAATGGTTTTACATTGACCGGAGTGCGCCGCCATTCCTTTGCGCTCTGCGGGCGGACTGAGGTGAGGCGCTTGCCCGAGCCCTACCTGGAGGACGAGGAGCCCAGTGCTGGTCCGTGCCTCAGGAGCGGGGAGGGACGGGGCCTCACTTCTCCCTCACTGGGGGCACCGGGGACGTCCCGCGAGGGGCAGCGGCCGGTGTGGCCAGGCCGGGCCCGGCGCAGAGGGAGACCCAGCAACGGGAGCTNNNNTGGAGGGGCCGCCAGGTGAGGGCTGCGGGGGCCGCGGCCGCCCTCCGCTACGCCGGGGCCGGGGCCCGTACGCGAGGCCGCGGCTCTCCTCCGGCCGGGCGGCCGCTGTGCGGGGCGTCAGTCCCCCGGCGGGGGGGCGGGGGTCGGGGCGGCCGCCGGCCCCC
>VXBL01000841.1:168254-207819 GCA_013400195.1 Aramus guarauna | reverse complement strand
CCGCCCGCCGCAGCACGTGGTGGGAGGGGCCAGGGGCGTGGCCGCACTCATTGGTCCTCACCGCGGAAGGGGGCGGGACTGTCCCCCGGGCTAGCGCGGGGATTGGCCTGTGGCCGTGAGGGGGGCGGAGTGCCGATTGGCCTGCGGCGAGGGAAAGGGCGGGGCGATAACTGCCCTCGGGGTGGGGNCGGCGGGGGTGCGGGGTTCGGGGCGGCCGCCGGCTCCTGAACCCGTGCCCCGGCTGCGCGTTAGCCCGTGTCCCCGGGAACGGTCTGGGAGCTGGCCGGCGGGTCCGGCTGGGCGGGCGGCCTCCTCCGCTGTGCGGCCGCACGCCGCGGCTCGGGGGGGTCTTGCCCGGGCTCCGGTGCAGCGAGCTCCGCGGGAAGGCGTGGGCACGGCGCTGGCCTCCGAGGGCGGCGGGATCCGCTAACGCAGCTCCCTGCGGGGCCGGCCGCCGCGGTTGCCCTGTCCCTGTTGTCCCGCTCTGCGCAAGGTCCTGCCGTCCCCGCTGCGGCTCGGGCGCCCTCCCGGCCGTGGGGGGGGCCGGTCCCCGCTGGGCTGCTGCTGCCGGAGGAGCTGCCGCTTTTCCTCCCTGGCCGCCTCTGTAACGTTCCTCCGGTCCTGCGGGACGTGACAGACCTGCTGTATTGATCGTGTCCGTTTGCTTTTCCTTCACACTATTTCCTGCCCCGTTTTTTTTTTTTTCATTTCCGTCACTTCTCCTAGATACTTGAGCAATTTCGGTTGAATAGACTATATTCATTTCCGTTTGTGAGCTAACCAGCCCTGCTGGGTACAGCTAACCAGATGTGGCACTGCAGCTGTAGGTAAGGTGACTGCTCCCTGGAGTTCAGAAGCTGATGGGTGAAGCTCTGTGTGATCGTTGTGGAGGAGTATCTGTTGCATTTAGTCAGCTGTGGTGCAGTTATTAGTCTTTAAATTCCTTTAAACAGGACCTACTGTCCGTAATTACATTTGCACCTTGGGCCCGCAGCACTGAACGGGGGGAGATGGAGCTGCAGGACGGCTGGTTTGCAGCCTTTCTTGGCCTGCAGAGTGGCAGCAATTCCAGAAGTTCAGCTGACTTCTCGGGCGCGCGCTGCTCAGCGAGGAGAGCGTCATCCGCCAGTGCGTTGCGGCATGGGCACATGTGGCTTTTCCTTTTATTTCCAAGCCTGTTTGGTGTGTGCTGAAAAAGCAATTTGTGTTATAGAGCATCATGAGTAGCGCAAGCTTTTTTCCCAAACTTCTTCTAACCCTTACTGTGTTGTGCAGATCTGAGGTCAGGTGTGCTTCTCTGTGTTCCAGATAGCAGGAGGGCACAGACTCGTTCCCAGGTGCAGAGCTGATGCGGTAGCAACTTGCACCAAATGTTGCGTTTGACCAAGGCCTGTCTGGCACTGCGGTCTGCATGGTGACCTCTCTGGGTACTGCCGATCTGCGGGTGAGGGTGGTGCTTGCCTGCGGTTGAGCAACAAGTTTTTCCTCTGAAATAGCTACTGTGTAAAACGTACAGGATGATCTTCACCTTGGTTATTCTTAAACATTGTCATTGACCGGCACAGTGGGGTAAAACTGTGTGGAAGTCTGATGGCCTCTGTTTTGTGTAACTTCAAAAACTTCACCTTGGTATCGCCTTGCCTGAGCAGCTACTGAGTTTCAATGTTCTTTGGAAAATGGAATTCTGTGGTTAGTGGTTTTCCTTCTCTGTGTGCTTCTTTCCTTATGCAACCTTACTGCAAGTAAACTTCTAGTAGCAGGAAGAAACAGGTTAGAGATGAGCTATGTGGCATGTTCCTTGCACCATCCTGTGCTCACCCAGATCCTTGACTCTTGCTTTAATATGCCTGCACAGCTGTTTGGATTTTGGATAGCATAGTGCGCCAGATGCTCTTTGTGCGCAAGTTTTCACGCTATTTTTCCTAGCTTGCATGCATCTAAATAACTAGCTCTAGTTGTTGTAAGTATTTTCTGAAAGGGCAATAGGCCAGTAGCACCAAACCCTCTTCCTCCGTCTGATGTTACTCTGGTGCTGGCTGTACAGTCTCTACAGGAATAGTCATTCAAGTGTGTAATTCCTTCCTGGTAGTCAAGTTGTTCTCTACTGAATAAAGTTTGCCTTTCCTTTCTTTTAGTTCTGGGAAACCCAGTTAAAGACACAAATGGGTGCAAACGTTATGTGCTGAGTCAGTGGCATGGGGGAAATAGTAGCGTGGCTTCCTGGCGCAGCATAGCTCTCTGCGGGAATTGTTACACTAGAGCGGTCTGCTTTCCTGAAATCTCTGCTCTGAAGGCTAGCGTAGCTGTAACTGAGCTGTTTGCTGTGAAAAGTCATATTGTTTTCTTCTGCAGAATGTGAAGGAGCAGATGGTGATGTTATGTCTGGAGGAAAGAATATATAAGATGTCAGAGTTCAACTTGGGAGCTCCACTCTCTGGGGTTAGGGACTGCCTGGTATTGGCTTAACTTTCCATTTGGGAAGGCTTTCGTGTCAGTTCTGTAATTCAAAGTTGTTCTTCATCAGGGATGCAGCAATCCTTATTTTCTCTGATGTAAAATGGTTGCTGTATGTCACTTTATTCCTGCATGCAGGTGAAGAAGTCTGGAGATGTCTAGGATGTGGGGACAGTATTGCTGCTGGTCAGCGCCTCTACAAGACTGTAAATGAAGCTTGGCATGTTTCCTGTTTCCGGTAGGTAAAATTTTAGCCCGTTAAACTCTCCTTGTGGTGTTGAACTGACTTGGAACCTGGTGGATAATTACCAATATTAACAGGGAGTCGTTGCTGTCGTCTCTGTGCCTGACCTTTTCCGAGCCTCCTGCAGAGCGATTGCGTGCTGTTGTTTGCGGCTGTACTTCAGTGCTTGTGGTAGCACTCTGGAGCTGATTTTCAGTCCCAATAGCAGTCTGACACTGCCTGGCAAAGTGTTGCCACGCTGACGCAAACGCGTACGGGAGTACAGATAAAGTACAAATGAAAGCTCTGATTTACTGGTGGTGGCAGAAGCCATGGCTTGCATATTTGTCTTCAGCTGCATTCCAAAGTAATGCCCAGGCAATTTGGATAGCCTGTTGCTTTTTCCATATGTGGTAGGTACAAGGGAGATATCAGGGTGTTGGGGAAGACTGCTGATACAGGGGAGGGAGATCTCGCCTTTCACTCTCTCTCCTTTTCAGACAGTTGAGACATACAAACTTATGAAATCTGTCGGATGATGTTGCTGTTGGCAAGGACAAAAAGGGATCCCCAACACGCTTTTTCTTCCTGGCAGTAGGAGTAATGCCTCTTGTTGCTGTTCCTTGAATACTCAGTCTAGTTTTCATGCTCCAGAATCACATTTTTGAAGGGGCCTATGTTTCTGAGAGGGGTTGAGTACCTGCAGCTTCTGCTGGCTTCTGTGTTGACTTGAATCTGGAGAGGCTAACGTTCTGGATACTGTCAAAGCAAATGGGGGGAAAGGAAGCCAAAGCGTGGCGTTGGAGGACTGTGTGCTGTGCTAAGATATGCATCTACTGTCCTGGTGTAAAGAACCAAAAAAACCCAACAAAATACCCCAACTTTGAAGTGAGGGTTATGGTTATAATATTAGCACAATTACAGCTTTATAGTACTACAAATCCCAGTCTTTTGGGTTTCTATTGATTTGAGTATTCATGTTTAGCTATATTGAGTCAGCTTGTCTTAATCCTAGTTTTCTCTTCTCTGTAAAGAGCTAGTATCCTGTTGTTGGGCTTCCCTAGATTCTGTCAGTAGCCAAACCCAAAGCTGTGTGTGCTGTAAGTCTGTCTGTCTTGCTTTTGAATGTATTTCTGCTCCGGCTCCTGATTTGCAAATGTCTTGGTGCTTCTCGCTGTTGGGGTTGTGGATAACAGCTAAGCTGGAGGCAAACCCTGCCCTTAGGACACTTCACAGAGAATTTGATATCATAGTTTATATTGTATAATGGAAGTTTGGTGGGGTTGGTTGGGGTTTTTTTGTTTGTTTGTTTTACACAAGTGAAGACACTATCTTTTCTCCTGAGATGTGTTAACAGCTTTTTGCATTTGCTGATGTGCTTCTCTTAGGCTCTGTGCTTTTTGGCTGGCTCTAGCACCCAGCTGAGTTGCCATGCTGAATGAACAATTGGAACCTGCAGTAAAGGAAGCTGCCCGTCCCTTTTTCCTAGTTCCAGGGTAGTGCTGTACATGAAAACAAATTTCCAGTTTGCACTCTGTTCCCCTTTTTCTTCTGTTCTCCCTAAGCCATGCTGAGCAGTGGTCTTGTGCTTGATATCCCAAAGCCAAACTTTAAAATGCCTCTAAGGATAGGAGCCTTTGGCAGCTGGTAGCTGTGAGTTCCGGCAGCTCTTGCGGAGTGTTTTTTACAGTCTTCCTGTGGATTAGCTGACTCCCTGGCCTGGCACATAATTTCTCTAATGCTGGTTGGCACTGCTCCAGGCTCGTTAGCTCTGTTTATTCTTGGTCAGGCTAGGCTGCTGATCATGCTTGGCACTGGCAGTAGCTGACGTACATGCGTGTCTCTGAGGATTTAAGTTTTTTGTCACTTCCCTCCTTCCTCAAACTGCATGTACAGGAGCTTTGTCCCTGAATCTGGTATTTTCTCTGCTGTGGCTGGAGGGACAAGCAAATCCCTGATCGTGTATCTTGGATTTTTTTTAAACTGTTCTTTGGCTGGCTGGTCCCTAGGCTTGAATCCGATGGGTTGGATCTGGCTGAGAAAGTTTCTTAAATGTTTCTGTCACAATGTCTGTTGTGAATTAACTCTGAATGTACTTTTGTGGCTCTGAATTCTGTTGAGATAGGTCATTGCTTTTCCCTGAAACACAGTTCCACTGGATTTGGAATTTACATTGCACAGAACTTCAAACACTACACCAAGAGAGGGAAAGAGAAGTGGCAAGGCATCTTTTCCCTAGGTCTGGATCACTTTTACCAAAGGGGATTATTGGAAAAGCTTTTTTTGACCTAGAACATGCTGTTCTTACTGCTTTCAGTCCAACCATATTTTTCCATATTACAAAATAGAAGATACTGCCTTGAAAAAATATTACCCTTGAATAAAGTATTGATACCTGGTATTTTGATGTCCATTGTTGGTGTTTTGTGTTGTGGGATTTTTTTCCCCACAGATAAAGATGAATGAAATTAAAGACAGTTCCGCCTTTCTGTAAGGATATTGCATATTTGAATTGGAGTAGGATGGAAGGAGAAAACCCAGATATAGCTGCATAGCTTAATCTTAAGGACATGGTATTTGTTAAAAATACAGTTTTGATGATTTGAAAACCATGAATTCAGATCAAGCCTGTTGAATACATCCAGGTGGAAAATGCTTTTGGATCCATATGAAGAAAATTATTGGCAATGGTGGTAGGAGTTCCTACTGTAGTGGGGTGCCTAAGAACTTTTTAGGAAGGAAGACAGCTGAGGTTCAGTTCCTTCCTAACCATGAAATAACAGAGGATGTATATTACCAGGGTCTATAAAATAAATTGAATTTAGGTAGCCAAGCAACACAGGCCTGCTGCAGAAATCTCATAATCAAAAGCCAAACCCACCACATCAGAGAGAAACTGTTCACAGTCTATCTTCATTATCAAAAGGTACTTGTGGTAATGGATTACTGATGATTTTACAGTTACAGATTTAAAAATCTGTACTATTACTGTCTAAACTACTATTTAGTTTATACCAAAACCAGTTAATTAAAAGCTGAAAAATCATCAGGAATTTGAAGAGCTGAGAAGCTTGTCTTCCTTCTTCTGGAAGAGGAAAGGCAAGCAGGAAAATCTTGTATGAATCCAAAATTTGTCATTAGTAGGTCTAAAGCACTGGAGATCATAATGACCTGGCTAAATATTTCCTTTTTGCTTAATACACCACATTTTTATGCATAAGCAATGCAGCTTGACCTCAGGAAAAATTCTCATGGCTTTCTCTATAATATTTTTAAATTATAAAATAGTTTGATGCTAAGTTAATAATATAAACAACTGTATGACTAAAAAGTGTAAGCTTTTGATATATGACTAAGTGTATATAAAATCTTTTTATACTGATCAGGGATTACATTATTATATTTAAGTATAAGCAGTAAGTTGACTTTCCAGTAAAAGATATTGGCTCAAAATAAATACAGTCTTGAAATAGTTAAGAAACTGTTTATACTTGTAAAAAAAAAAATAATCTAAAGTAATAAAATGTATTTGTTTAAATCACAATAAAAATTGCCTTATTACCTAAAGTTAAATCAATTCACCCGACAGATTGTTTGGGCTTCAGGTGCTTGTACTCTTTTTGAATGTGTTGTTCCATTTCAGTTTCTGTTAACCTTTACTGGACACAGAAACTAAACACAAGGAGTGTTGTAACCACCAGGAAGCTGTTTTCTCTAAATGAATACCTTGAAAAAATGGAACGGTTTTGGCAGAGTGCAGCAGAACTCCTGGCTCTGTCTCCTACTGGTATTCTGAAGTGAATTTGAAACAAATTCTCCTCCTGACTGTTTCTCGGTAGTGGAACAAGGTTAAAAGTAGATTCTTCCCAGAATCCCTCGTCACCCGCCCATTGTGCGCACTCTGTAGCGACAATTGTCCATGGTCAAGAAACAGAGCCAGACTAGCATTGAGGGGATGCCCTAAGCTCCAGGCTACTGCATGGAAAAAGAACCACTATTAATTTGCCAACTCTAGTGATTATTCTTACAAAGATGTGTTTTTTTTCTATACTGAATGACATATTTTTTGCTATAGAAATATTTTTTTGCTCAGCAAAACTTAGTGAATTACCTTGATTCTTTTTACGTTTGGGGGCAGTGGAAGGCAAGCCAGGCAAACTTGTGCTAAAAATGTATATAGTTGGTTGAAGCTGTTTCAGGGCTTGCAGAATAAACTAGATGACTTCTGAGGGTATTTTCCAAATCTGTTTCCTGTGGTTCTTAGGATATCTACTGAACTTCGACTTATGTTTGAAGCAAGTAATTTCTATGGCATAGGAATGATTAAGAAGCTGGTCACCTAACAATCTCCCGTTGCTGCAGGTTTTTGGTCTCCCAGACTATGTCTGCTAGCACTTAATTATCCTTAGTATTAGAAGCTTCTGCCTATGATCTTTAGAAATCCCCCTTGTTGGAATTTAAATCAGTTTCTTCTGATTTAAAAGCTGGAAAACAAGCTTTTCCCCCTTTCTGTTATTCAAGTACCCTTTTCCTGTTTGAAGGCAGCAATAGTGTCTCCCATCAGTCTCTCCTAGGCTGGAGAAGCCCTGGATCTAACAAACTTTTTCTCATAGACTGTGTTTTCTAGACTTCGGATCACTTCTGTTGATTCAAATTGTTTGGCACAGGCCTTAATTTTCCAAAAGCTGCTTCCTCCCCACAGACAACAGGACAAATAGATCTGCAGTGACAGGATATGAAGTTCCAATGTACAAATGTTGACAAATAAAAATGTACGTGAAGGCGTGTATTAAGGTGACTTTGAAATGTGGTGATGTTGGATGCTTTGAATCTTCCTTTAGCTTTCTGGCTGTGAACACAGCCAGGTTTGTACGCACAGCAGCTGAAGCTGCGAGCAGGGGAAGGCTCAGTAGTAACAGAAGGCAGTGGAATTATAGTGGAAGCAGGAAGACAAGGATCTCATCTTCTTCGCTGTCTTCTCCAGTTTCTGGCAGTTACAGAAAGCTAATGATCAGGCCTCAGAGGTGAGAGCTCTTCTCCACTAATCTTGCAGACTCCCAGGAATGTCCCTTTGATGGTGTCTCCACCAGCACTGAAATTCACCAGCCCCTATCAGATTTAGGGAGAAATAGTTGCAAAGTGCCTGTTTGTACACAGATCACCATTATTGTTCAGGAGTTTAAAAATCCAAAGGAACAATGAAGCACTTTTCAGGTGGAAGCGGTGACATTCCTCAGGGGAATCTTTCAGCTATAGGACGTCAATGGATGCTTTTATATTTAAGGAGGAGTTGGGCATTCCAGTCCCAACTTTTTTTAGTTGACTTGTGCAGCTTGTCCTTTAGGGCATTGTTATCAGAGCATTATTATATCAAGGTAATTAGAATTACTTACACAGCCCAGTATCTGTTTAGGCTTTCCACATAAGTGAGATGGGATCCTTCCCTGAGGAGTTTAGTGGTTTGAACGGGCAAAAGCAGCAAGTTAGGAAGCCAGTGGAGATGCAGCGGTGTAAATGCTGGTCTTACTGCCATCTGCGCTGCATTTACAGATCAGAAGTGACTGCTTCCAAAACCATATATAATCTGTGAAGTTTCAGTAGGTTGAATTTCTGTGCTTCTCAGCCTACATGTATTCAGGGGGTCTGCAGCCGTTAGGCCAGTATGGTGGAGATAAAATCCATCTCCATCTTTATGTTGTGCTTAGTGATGTTAGATACCGAGAAAGCATCGCTGTGTTGGTCTGAAGTTCCATTGTTTAGAAGTAAGGTGCACTAATGGAGATGAGCTTCACTTCACTGTTTTAGTTTATTTAAGAGCTGTGTGCAAGATCTTTCACTCGGAGGTATGTGCATATCGAAATGGTATTGGTTTCAAGAGCTGATGTCAGGAGCCGACTCTTGTCTTTCAACAGCAGCAAAGCACGTGTTATGTGTAAGTGCCTTGGAAATACAATGAGGTGTTGGGATTGTACTGAGGTATTTGGAACACCTCCAAACTGCACCCATGCCGAAACAAAGACTCGCTGCAGACTCTTCAGGCATCAAGCAGATGCCTCTTCCCCAGCATATACTAGTCCCACGCATACTGAAGTACCTGTCTGTGCCAGGATAAATTTGTGTATCTTTGGGCTGGTACATATGTGGAGCAATACATCTGTCTGGAGACGTGTATCGGACAGCATGAACGATGTGGTAAAGAGGGTGTCTAGATGTGCAGCCTAATCCTAGCTGGTTTAAGATATTAATCACTTGAATATCACAATAGCTATGTGATGCATTTCTGTGGGAATAAAATTGTAACAGCTGTGACTCAGTTTGCAATAAATTTCATGTTAAGTCATTGTTGAGGTTCTTTATTTCTTTTTATTTGCTAGTTATATTTTTCAGGCTTCTTTCTGGCAAAAAATTACTGTACAATTCTGAATCATAGTAAGGAAAGCAACTCCTTGTGATGGCTGTGTGTTTGTAGTGGAAATGCTGTTAACATTTGCAAGAGAGAAGATGCTGGTATCTGACTTAAGTTGGTGAAACAGAAAATTGCTTCGGTGCATTTTGGCCCTTGGAGATGGTATCAGTAAAATTCACTTCACAAGGTTGTCCCCCACCACCTGTTTATCAGCATTTTTTAAGTACAGTCATTCTGGTGGGAATTCAGATCTAGAATGTATGAACACATTAACACCTCTTCCAGAGCCATTTTATCAGAGCTATTGTGTTCTCAGATCATACAGAGAATAAAAAAGACAAGAAGGAACAAGAGAATTATGTGTAGGAAAAAGTAATTTACTGGCTGCTGCTTGCTGCAAAAGTAAAATCATTTTGATAAGAAGTTTCCTGTTTAAATAGACATTTGATTGTGTGTCCTTTGGCTTTAAGGAAGTCTCAAGCAAAATCTCTTCCCAGTTGCTCAGCTGTCTGGGTGGTTTTTATTACTTTGAAGTTAGGCTTTATCTGCTGGCCTCATTCACAGACTAGCTGGCTGCTTATCACATCTGTGGATCAAATCTTCAAAGGTTTTGTCTGAAGAGTTGGTGTTTATGAGGTCACGTGGAATCTCCCTTGGAACCTTGGAGGGGGTTCGGCCCATGGCAGCAGAATTGTGGGGAAAAGCTTTTGTCTGTAGGTGATACTGTGCAGGGGAGGGGCTCTGCAATGCACCGGAGGTATGTGTGTGTTGTGGGGTGGTGCTGATAGCCAGGGAAGCACTGGATTGTGAGCGCTGGCCCACTTTCAGACGCAACATATAGAGAATGTGGGAGACCAGAGTGCATTCCTAGACACAGACTCACCGTGTTGCTGCTTCCAGTAGAGCTGTGTGAAATGTCAGAAGGAATTAGACCCGTGCTGGAATTGACAACCACATCGGGCTCTGCAGCACTAGACTTTGCTGCGCTTTTACAGCCAGGCTTAGAACTGCACTGAATGGGTGAAAATGAGGATTTATTTTTGTCAGAAAGGTGGCTGCTTATTAAAAGTAAAAAAAATAAAAAACCAAGAAAAAAACAATCCAAAAGGCTGCCTGGCTTTCTGCTTACTTCAACAGCGAGCAGCAGCTGTCAAATCTGCAGCCAAGACTGCCTCGTCCCAGCCCCAAGCGTCCCTTGAACAATATGCCAGCTGAGGCGAGCATCTCCAGTAAAAGCACATTTGAGTACTCTTGCCTCTGGAACATAGCATGATTTTCTGGCTGTGTTCAGGCATGCCAGGCTTTGCTGACTGTACAAAAATGCAAGGGCTCGGTGCAGCAGCATATGTTTGTTGCATTTCTGAGTGTCTTGCAAACAGCTTTAGCTGATTAGGCCACTAGAGATCACGCTTGGCTTCAGAGCAAGCAAAATGATATAACTACATGTGCTGCAAGAAGAGAGTACTCATTTGTGCTGATTTATACCCCTCAGCTTCCCTTCAGGAGATGAAGATTAGGTTAAATGATTGCAATGATCTCTGTTAAAGCCATGTTGGAAAGAAAGTTGTTTTTCCTTGGATGAAGCACATTGTGAGTTACCTCCTACAAGAGGATGAACAGATAGGAGGTACTGTGAAGGTAGTATAACCCTGCTCACCGTGAGGGATCGAGGAAGGTATGTGGTAAATATGAAATTGATGTTTGGAGATGTGGCCAGCTGTCTTTGTCAGCCTCTGCGTTCCTTGACTTCCTAATCGGAATGTGCCACTGCTGCAAAGAGTGGTTTCGCATTTATACACTTGGCTCTTGCTTTGGCAAAACCTGCTCTCTTTCAGCACTTCCTAAAGCAGCCCCTCTTTGGATGGGAGCTCCACCCCTTGTGAAGAAGTGGAGCTTATTCAGGCTCTGCAGTCACAGGCTGTCCTGCAATGGCTCCTCCTCCCCTCCCACCCTTGGGTGGAACCAGAGAAGAGAAAACTTGACAATAGTTAGCAGGCAGCAGAGCTCGCAAGAACTATTGCAGAAGCATGTCCAACTAGCCCAGTTAGCAGTTATTCTATCCTTCCCAAGGGTGCCACTGAGTGCAGGAGAAGATGGTTATAGCCATGGGAGCCAGGAAAAATCTGAAAAGGAATGAGCAGCCAAGAGACCTGGCATTCCTTGGGCAGTTTCAAAGAGAGGTGAAGTATCTGAATCAGCGCAAGATTAAATGAGCACTGGCTGCTGCCATGTTGGCGGAACAGAGCTGTTCAGAGGCAGTTGGACAAGTTTGTGGCTGAGCCGGTTTATCCAGTGTTGAAGATGGGAAGTTACTTGTCTGCCCCAGCTTACTTTGCTCCCAAGGATCCCTTTCGGTAAGTCTTGCGTGGGATTAGCAGTGGATCTTCAAATGTCGTTTCCCCCCTGCAGTGCTATCCTAAGCAGTTAGTATGCAAGGTGTGAAAAATGAGGTCCAGTGCTTGTGTGCAGGGAACAGCCGGCCTCAAACTGGGATCCTGTCTTGCTCTGAGGAGGAGATGGGGAAGATTCATATTAGCAGCCTCTTCGCAGCTCTCTGGTACGAGGGAGCAGCACCTGTGTTGCGAAGCAGCGTCTGCGTAGCCCAGGCAAGCAGGCTCCCTTTCAGAGCAACACTGCGTACGCTACGTTACCCCGTGCCCCTGTGCTTTGCTCCACTGCCAGAGGAATGAGATTACTAAGGCTGCTGCTTATGGTTCTTCCAAAGCTGCTTGTGCTTGGGCATAGCACAGGGTGAGGTGAGGTGTGCTGTTGTGAGTTCAGGAAGGTGATGTAACCTGCAGTGAGCCAGTGCACAGTCTTGTTTGAGAAAAGAAAGCAGGTATTTTGCAGGTAGCTAGGGACAAGCAGCACGCTTCCCTTACGTGGAAAGGATTCTTCTCCTGTGATATTTTTGTTTATATTAACAACCATTCTTGGCCCAATCGAATAAATGAGGCTTGAGAAAGCTGATAGCTACAGAATAAGGCTTTGATTGCATTACATCTCCATAGTGTAAACTCTTAGTGGGGCTGAACACAGCCAGGATGGTGACTGACGCTGAGGTGCTGATATGGTGAACGGATAGGGAAAGGCAAGGCTTGCAGTTTCATTGTCTCCCTCCTATTCCCCTCCGCTCGGATTTGCTGGTTATTGATCCTGTTCCTGCAAACACACTGTTGTACTGATTTGGGAGTAAGGAGCCTTTTGTTAAAACAATCTAGAATAGAGATAAATACTGCTGTGCAATTGCTAAGCTTCTTGAGGCAACTTTCTGAAACAGCATCCACTTTCAGAAGCAGGAAAGTGAGCAGGTGTTCATTATTTGTAATATGTGTAGGACATCATGCTGAGCCATAGATACACCTTCTCCTAAGTGTGTGGAAATAGTTTTGCATAGTCAGAGCTTAAACACGCTGCCTTCTAGTACTTGGTCTGTTTTCTGGCATCTGTTCTTCCTTGTCTAACGTCTCCTATGTAGCCAGTACACACATGCTTCTGCTAAGTCCCGGTGCGAAGCCTCTGGGTTAGCTACAGGCTGGGATTAGGTTTTATTCTGACGCTTTCTGTCTGTGTGACTGTCCTCTCCCCCACTCTGCCTGCAGAATTGGAACCATAGCTCTTTCGAGCCTGCCTAGCGTTAACTGATCTAGCCTGACAGTGCGCGTGGGGGGTGGGTTTTATTAATGAGCCCTTCTCAAAGGGATCTGTCTCCTCAGTGCCAGGGAAGTCTTTGCTTCCATGAGGGTATCTGCTTTCATTTAGATGTAAAAGAGATGCCACATCAATTGAATCTCCATCTCGCTGAAAACCAGGCTGGTTACCTGTTGTGACCCGATCCTCCTACCTCCCCCCACAAAACCAAGTAGCCATCAAGCAGCGATTTGTGAACTCTTTCTGCACCTGCTCTGCTACAGAGCATCAGGGCTGAACCCTGCACCCAGATGCTGCCTGGGGTTCCTGGAGGATGGCTGTGGGAGGCATACTAATTTATTCTTTATAACCAAGGCTGGGAAGTGAAGAATCATAATGTGTGGGACTGTATTATCAGAGCAGGGCTCTACAGCTCTGAAAACAGTGGCTGGGCACCAAGAGGAAACACGTCAAGTGTGGCTGTTACCAGTCCTCCAAGAAAGAAGATGACCATGCTTTGTTACTTATTACTTTGTAATAAGAATAGCAAATCATCTGGAAGATTAGCGGTTTCTAATCTGTGAAAGACAGAGGAGCAAGAAATCTTCCTTTCTTTTGGTTGTGGTGACTGGCAAAGATTGCCTTGCTTAATACATCTAGAAGTAATTGTATTCCTATCTCGGCTAATGTGAGCCCTGGCAATGGCAGCACTGCAATGCCACATGATCTGGTGAGGAGAGAATGGAAGGAGTGGTAACTCTTGTGTCTTTGATAAAATTCTGACATCGCTCTTCAATGAAAGTCACGTGGAACAATCACGTGAAGCCTCTCTCATTTGGGCAAAGGCACTGAAACAGTTGAAACAGTCTTAAAACTATACCTGTGTGCTGTCAGTTCTCCACCCCTGACAAATCGAAAGCCTTTTCTGCATCACAGAGCGCATGGTAAGTAACAGAAGGTGCTGCTTGGCAATATGGGCCATAGCCATATCCTCTTGCTGGTGGTGATTAACAAAGTGGCCAGTTAGTCCTATTACCAGCATCTGGCCTCTCTGGGGCTGGTGGCTTTGTTCCTGTTGCCTCATTGCTCTGGGTGGGGTTCTGAGCCTTAGGCTGCAAACTTGTCCTGCCCAGATTTGTTTAACTGCATAGCAAAGAACTGACTGCTTGCTGGCTCCACCCCCTCACCTTCATTTTGCTATGGGTGTGTTGCAAATTAGAAACCAGTGCTTATTTCCGGATGCAAGCAAACTAATCAAAGTACTGTAAGTTTGGAATCAAATCATGAAGAAGTAGGGGAAAGGTAAAGGGAAGACAAGCGTACGTGATCCTCTGGAGCCTGTCTAAACAGAATTGCAGTCGTGTTGCTCTTATAGAAATTTTAGATTTTCTTAGGGAGAAAAAGGAGTGGTTGAAGGTGTAATTGAAGAGGAATGAGGAAGGGAAGGTGGTGTGCTTAAAAACAAATAAATAAATAACCCACCTGCTTGGAGAGAACTTCGGAAGATAGGTCTTGAAGTCCTGGTGGAGCAGTCTCTAGTATTGCCGTCTGCATCCCAAGTGCAGGTCTGGTCACAGCTCCCTGTTTGAAGATGTAATCGCTCTTGGAGCACGCACTGGTACAGGCATGCATGCAGAAGTTGGATAAGTCTGAGGGATCAGATTTGCCATGCTGAGCCAGATGTTCCTGCCACAAGGTGATAGAAATCTTTGCTGTTAGTCTCCACTTGCTCTTTTCTCCCTCCCACTCACCTACTTGATTATTCAACGTGGGGTATTTACTGCAAACGAAAGCCAAAGGCTAGTGGTTGAAGGCAAAATGCATTGCGATGCCCTCTAGGTCTCTTGCATACCATGAGCAAGGTGTAACCATGACAGTGCCCCAGGGCTGAGGCTGTAACGATGCATGTACCACGTACCAATGTTAAGTTACTGATCCCCCTGCTTCAGACAAAATTGGCAGGGGCTGTTGCACATGCTGGAGTTCTTTCCCATCACTTGGGGCAGGGAGGAGGGTTTAGAGCTCCTCAGCTGGGAGAACAAACACTACAAAAGAAGGTTATTTTAAAAATAAAATAAATTAGAATAAAATACATTAGAAGGAACAACTTTCCTGAGGGTAGGGTACGGCACTAAGTACCTCATGAGGTGTGTTTTCCCCTAAAACCATAGGCTGCTTACAAGTTGCTTCACTGTGGTGTTTTGCAGTTTCTTGAGATGGAGCAAATAACTCTCTCCATGTTGGAGCATGACCAGCTTCACATCATTACACTCATTACAAGCTGGTGGAGTTTACAAGGAATGTCTTTGGCACAAATAAGCTTTCAGGAGGCTTGTGAAAGGTGAAGTCAACAGTAGCTCTCATCTTGGACCTAGGAGCATGTAAAAAGTGCACCTCCACTGCCACTAGCTGACTTCAGTGCACTTGGTGCTGCAGAGATGCCTGCTGTCCCGGAGGGCACGCACACACCTAAATCCCCACCCCAGTGCAATGGGTTGCCTTCCAGTATAGTAACTGAGACAATTGTTGGGTTAAGGGGCAGAAGAAACTCTTCCACCTTTGGGAAAGCATCGTACAGACAGCCGCATTGATCCTTGCGGTGTTTCTTTGAACCTGTTATTGGTGAATAGCCTGCCTTGGATTCTGCACTCAGAAATGGCCAATACCAGACTAATTTTCCCTTTAAAGTTTGAGAACGTGCTGCCCAGGGCTAATGGAATAATCTTTAGTGATGCAACTGCTGTCTGTGTCTTATCTCTCCATTAAGTCACACCTCTGTGCTACAGAAGTTAAACTCCCTTGCCCAGTGCATCCTGCTGAGGCAGCATTATTTTGTGTCCAGGAAGCCTGAAGATCTGGGTTCTGCTATTTCTGGTTTCTTGTGATTTTCTAAAATGATATCTGCAACAGAATTGCTTTATCTTTCCCCCCCCCCTTTTTTTTTTTCCCCAGGAGAGGTGGATTAATAATGGTTGCTTGTTGAAATGGAAGCTGACACTGATATGTGAAGGATTTTGAGACTCCCTTCATGAAATTAGAGAAATAATTTTGTTTGGGGGTTTTTTTGGTTGGTTGTGTGTTGTTTTTTTGTTGGTTTTTTTTTCCTCATGCACTATCATCAGCAGAAGGAAAGGGACAGAGCAATTGGTGGGGGGAGGAGTGACTTTCGTCACAGTTGATTGGATGAAGTAAGTACGTGGAGCTCAAAGGATGAACTGCTTGGAAAACTCCCTCAAATGGATAGTGCTCCAGTTGACCTTTTGGGAGAGGTCTCCTTACAGAAGAACAGAAAGGCTTTCTTTCTGCAACTCTTGGTGCGAAGCTGGCTTTGCATTGCATAGGGAAGTGGATCCTGCTTCTCTGTTCCCCTTCCTGAGCTGGCTGAGGAGATGGGTGCTCTGGCACAAGATGGTGTGATGCTATAGGAAACACCAAGTAGAAACGTAGCTGCGCTATCTGCGTACTGGGCAACTTTGCAGCTGGAAGCTTGCCTCCAGGAGGAGGGAGAAAGCAGAGGAGCAAAATTTATAAACCTACTGATGTGTTTTAATAAATGGATGGGATTTGTTTTAAACTTTGGAAGCTTGTCTCTTCCTTTGAGGTGGTGGATACCACCTCTCTTTACAAACCTTGGGTTTGGTGCTAATTTTCAGTTGAAAAAGCATTGGGCTATGGAGGGGGTTAGTACCTCCATAGCTAGAAGAGATGGCGGTGAGCTGCTGCCGAATGTTTTCTCCATACGGGAGAGGAGCTTTTCCATTGATTTGTCACTTGTTGCCAACTGGAACCTTGTTCCTTTGTTTCCTTCAAGGTGCTCTGAATGTCAGGACCCCCTCACTAACTGGTACTATGAGAAAGATGGGAAGCTGTACTGTCACAAAGACTACTGGGGGAAGTTTGGGGAATCCTGCCATGGCTGCTCTCTGCTGATGACTGGACCTGTGATGGTAAGGACTCTAAAGGGCTCCTGCCTGGAGGTAGGACATGCCTGTCTCCAACTCCTCAAACTTGGTTGGGAGTTGCCCTAGCTATTCAGATAACCAAATAAACTGAAGGTAATAGTTTCTTTGCTACTCTGATCTCTAATCAGAGATTGGAAATAAGGCTTGTGCGTGCATCTTCTAGATAGAGATTAATTTTGAACAGGGGTAGCTCTTACAGGAGGGAGTTGTGAAGATCTGAAGCATGTGAACAAAGAAAGTAAGGTGCCGAAATGCACAGGCAGGAGAAATAGAAAGGCAATTAAATCATCTGTTCAGTTTGATCTGTAGCACAGTGCCTCAGTGTCTCCATGGGGTGGTGATTTTTCCACTGCACTGCAGAGTCAAACCTCTCAGCTCAGGATAAGCAGCAGGTTCTGCCTTTGAGGAAGGTTGCCATCCAAGTCCCACCTGGCCTGTGGCCAGAATGGTTTTCTGGCTGATGGTGTCTTGAAGTAGTGTTAGCCCCAATGGCTTTGAAACATTGAACTCTGCCTGTATGATATAAGGCTCACCTAAATGTTCCCTTCCTTGCCACAACCTTGCAAATATTTAACCTTTGAAACTGTCAAGAATGAAACACGACCATTATTTTTCTAAATAACAGCAGCATGGTACTCAGTAATATTGCTACCTCAAAGGGAAGTACTGGGAAAAGCGCAGACAATTTCTCATTGCCTGCAAAAGTCTTTACAAAATGCTGTCAATAAGGGAAGTTCTCATAAGGAAAATAGAAAAACAGATCAATGGATAAAAATATTCTTTAAAGGTATTTTGTTGTCTCAGTCTCAGATTTCTTTTTTTTTTTTTTTTTTTCTGTCAGCTGGCTGGTACAGTATCTGAATTAGTGCATTGCTTGTCTGCCAAAAAAAAAAGCCCTTTCAGCTTTATTAATTCAGGCGTAACGTTAGTTATCTTGCCAAGAGCAACTGAACAGGAAGGTTTAATATCTTGTTTACTAGTCTGCAGCAGACTATCAACTATTTTTGATAGCTGAGCAGCTGCCAAATATAGCAGAGGTTCCTGGGACACAAGCTTCGCTTTGCGTGTTGACATGTTTGTTCCAGAGAAGTTTTGCTAACAAGGTGACAAGGATGGGGTTCAGGAAAGGTAGAATGGACTAATATAACTCTCCAGTAAAAAAACTGCCACTTGACTTTGAGATCTGAATGAGCATGTTAATTAGAGAGGAAAGCAGTAGCTGCATCTGCCGATGGGTTTTGGCCCTACTAAGCTACTCCCTTTTCTGTCTGTAGGTGGCTGGCGAATACAAGTATCACCCTGAGTGCTTTGCTTGTATGAGCTGCAAAGTGATCATTGAAGATGGGGACACTTATGCACTCGTGCAACATTCCACGCTCTACTGGTAAGATGGAGCTTCATGCTTGGCTGCAGAGCGGCTCCCTGCTGTATGCGTAAGCCGTGTTGAGCCGGCTCAGTGTGGTTCAGCTGAACGCTACACAAAGGAATGCCAGGAAGCTGCCTTTTGAGGGAGGCAGGGAGGAAGGAATGGAGTAAGCACTAAAACACAAAAAACTATAGTTTATGGTCAATGAGAGAACCTAGAAGTGTGAGTTTGGCAGGGAGGGATAGGACACTGCCATAATGACTTTCTTCGCTTCTTTTAGTGGAAAATGCCATAACCAGATTGTGCTGACACCGATGATAGAAAAACACTCCACTGAGTCTCTGCGTGAGCAGCTGCCTTATACGCTAACCCTCATCTCCATGCCGGCAGCTACTGATGGCAAGAGGGGGTTTTCTGTGTCTGTTGAAGGCGGCTGCTCCAGCTATGCCACTGGTGTCCAGGTGAAAGAGTGAGTATGACCAGGTTGTGTGCAATGTACGTGTCTGCACAGAGCGAGCTGGAAAAAAATCTGCAGCACTGCTGTGCTGCCAGCTGCTTTAAACAGGGACATACGTTGGCTAACAGCCATTTGTACTTGATCCCCATCTTGCTCTTGTGAGGACCTTAACTGCTAACTTTATTTCTCAGTGCTGTCTCCTTCACTGAACACAAAACATTTGGAAAATTGTAATGGACTAATGTTTTTTGCCATTGGGCAAATGAAGAGCTCTCCCCAGACCAGCTCAGACCTAAGCACTTGATCTAATGGGAGCTCCCTGTGTTGGTAGATTAGTATTGTTTTATTTCAAAATACCAATATGAAGGGGAACATCAGAGATCAAATATTTTTGATAATTTTGGCTAAACTGACTTCATGCACAAAGTGTAATTCCCATGTTTAGAGTTAACAGGATGCACATCAGCCCAGATGTCCGAAACGCCATCCACCCTGCCGATCGTATCCTGGAGATAAATGGCACTCCTATTCGTACGTTACAGGTGGAGGAGGTGGGTAGAGTTCTGTTCTGAAGCCTCCTTCTCATCTGCCCTCCTACAATTTTTCTGTTTCTTGGCACTGTTCTCCCACCCTACATACAGTGTGTGTACATTCATAGTACTCATGCGGACGTAGGAATAAACATGAGGACAAGCTTTGCTACCCCTTCTAGCTAAAGAGGAAAATGTAACAGATGGATATACAATTAGGGTGCAGTTCTGATTTTGTGGTGTTGAAACATGAAGGGAGATAACAAGAAATGTGTGGGGCTGTGACATCTCAGAGGACAGAGAGGCTGTGAAGACTCTTCATGTATTGCTAGCAAATTCCACTGTTCTGATCCTTTCAGAGGCAACTGCAAATAGACAATGGCTCAGCTCATTCTTGGGATGAGTTTCCCATTGCAAAATAAGTATTTGATGTCTGTATTTACAAGAAAATGCTTTATACAGATACCAGGTGATGCTGCGAGAGTGTGGTGAGACCACCGTTACCTTCACTACACAGGGGTTTTATTTACTGTTGGTGCTGAAGAGAACATTAGGAGCACGATAGACATCTCAGATAAATCTCCATGTAGCTTTTGCAAAGATGGTTTTTGCAGCACTATTCAGGATGGAAACTTGTGTAGTTTTTGAACATTTCTCAGAAAAAGAAAAAAAAGTGTTTGGTCACTTGTAGCTGACCAAAAAGAAGAGAATTTGGATAGCATTAGGAACTTTTTCATTGCTAGCTTGATTTGTCTGGTAGACAGCTGTGATGCGCACAACTAAACCACAACTATGGAGTGATCTCACTGAAGTCTTTACTTTGATTCCTGAGGGGCATTCTGCTCTGTCTCCTCTGTCTCCTGTCATTTGCGTTCCTCCTGTGTGCTACCATCCTGTCCTTTGGTTTGATTGCAGGTAGAGGACTTGATTCGCAAGACAAGCCAGACGCTTCAGCTGCTGATAGAGCACGACCCTGTCTCGCAACGCTTAGACAGGCTTCGTTTGGACTCCCGTCTTCCCACCCACATAAAGCCCCCCATTTCCCCACACTCACTCTCTCCACTGGACATCAAGGAGAATCTGGAAGGAACACTGCGACGGCGCTCCCTCAGGTAAAGGCTTGGAAGCGCTGCCTCTGACCTAGCTTGCCTTTGCCCTGTCCTACCTGTCTAGGCCCTGTGATTAGAAATGACTGCAGCAACACGATTCATCTCGGATATGAACTTGGTATAAACCATTGGTGAAGCAGCGGAGAGCTTTAGATTCTGCTATTGACATGTAGTCTGTCCATTCCCTTTCAGGATGGCAAACTTTCCTTAATAAAAGCAAGGAGCTCTACTTTTAACATAGAAAAGCTACTAAGTTTTACAGTTAGAAAATGTAAAGGTCAGATTTTTACCAGCCTTAAATGACTGGGGAAGAATGTATCCTTAAAGAGAATATGGCTTAGGCCTAGGATTTGGGAAAAATCTTCTTTTCCTAGACTGGGGCACTCAGTTGCTCATTTAGTCATTTACCACTATTTTAGTCTTTGTTTAGAGATAGCAAGAGCTGTGTCTTCACAGCTTCCTCCTCCTGTTCACAGAGCTCCACCTCTGACTGACAGCGCAGGAGATGTGTTGCTGTTAGGCAGCTCTGACTTGGAAGCTGCTCTAGGTTTGTAAAGAGCTTCCATAGTGCTGGGAGAGCATCTGGCTTTTGAGATATGAAGAGCACTGAAGCACGTCTAGAAACTGGTCCCTTAAGGAGCTAATGATGGGATATGTTGCACCAAAAGTTTCCTAGCAGCTTCCCTGATCTTCCCATCTCCTTTGTTTCCTAGGAGAAGTAACAGCATTTCTAAGTCTCCCGGCCCCAGTTCTCCAAAGGAACCGCTCCTTCTGAGCCGTGACATCAGTCGTTCTGAATCCCTACGTTCCTCTTCTAGCTGCTCCCAGCAAATCTTCCGGCCCTGTGACCTGATTCATGGTGAAGTACTAGGAAAAGGATTTTTTGGACAAGCAATCAAGGTGAGGGAGGTCCCCAAACATTCATCATTTATTTCAATTACAGCAGTGTCTGCCTATCTTGGGATCCTTTGCCACTGTCTCAGTGGCCTTTGCCCTGCTGACAGTGGTCGGTCTTGGAACTCATCTGTTTTGCTCAGTGAGATCCATTTCTGTTTCATCCCCCGACCCCTTCCCCTCTGGCTGCAGGCAGTTTTAACTTTGTCCCCTTTGAATGTCAACCTTGGCCATCCATGTTCATCTCCTGAGTCAGATTTAGAGCTCCAGAGTGCCTATGTCACAGCAACCACCTGGGTGAGGTGGGGAGAATGGGGAACAAGTGACACTTTCTTTTATGAGCATCTTTCTTATGACGAGGTGCATTCAACTCCCTGGTACAGCACTTCTCGCCCACCCTTAGTGTGGCATGCTTGGGGGTTTGCCAGGCAGATGTAGTGACCATCTCTGAACCTCCAGCAGAGCCTAAATGGCTTGTCAGTGTGGTGGTAGTGGTCAGGTCTTGCATGACTCTCACAATTAAAATCTCCAGTAATAGCAGTTTTCTTGTAATTAAGCTCTCCAGTCTTGACTGGGGGTGCTTCAGCAGCTCCTGTCCTGGCATCCCTGACAGCATCAGGAGGCAGCTTCCTCTGCCTTACCAAGGTGCTGTGAGCTCCTCAGTACTCCCATTGCTATTCACCATGTTATGGGACTTCTCTCCTTATACCTGTATAAACTTAGCTGTCCAACCACCATATTCATCTCGTGCTTCCATGGAAGGTGGTGAGTCAATACTACAAACCCAATGCTTTTGATCCATACTAATGAGCATGTTTCTCTTCTCCTCTGCTCATAGAGAAATAACAGGTCCAGGTAAGCAGAACATTTCCTCTGTCGCATGCTTTTGTCATCTGCGTCCCCACAGTTAATGGCACAAAGGTGTTTTTTTTTTTTTTTCTGCTCAAATTACCCAATAGCCATCCTATTCTGGTGCATGCTCTGGGAGTTAAAATTGCCCTCTTGGAGTTTCATGATGACACTCGTTTCAATTTTGCTGGTATGTCAGCTTAAGAATTCCACTTAGCCTTGTCTTGTCTTTGTCTCTTCACTTCCCTTTATCTTTGGGTATTAGATGTCCCTGGCTTTCATGTCCTTGGCTGAAATGCGTAGTGTTCCCTGGCTCGCTACTTGTATATGGATGCTTGATTTCAGATGGGAGCAGAAGAATATTGTACTCTTGCTTCTGTTGTGTTATTCCATGCATTCGTATCCCACCTATATCAGCCTTGCTATGTCCCATGGTTCCAAATGGAACTAGCGTGCCACAGTGTTTGCAAGAGCTCATAAGCTTCCTAAATACTATAACTGGGTCTTGTGTTCTGGATTGCAGTTCTGAAGGTTTTCTGAAAGTCTTTTTATTTTAAAGAGTAAGAGGTAAAAAAAATGACACCTTTCTTGAGCTTCAGATTGACTGTTTTTGATGCAACAAGTACTGTATCTGGTCAGAGTAGTTCCTTTCTGTTCCTAGAGAGAAAGCAGTTGTTTAGTTACCTGGAGATCTTGGGGAGAATGAGCTGTCCAAGTTAAGCAACTGAAGGGGAGAGGATGTCCAGGAAAACCTGCTCATCAGAACTTGGACCCTTTCTTCTTACTCATGCACCTCATGCAAGCAAGGCAGAGCTGGTTAAAAGAAACCTCTAGAACACAGTAAAATGCCAGGAATTTGTTGGATGCAGGCAAACAGCTCTTGAGGAAATGGAAATGCTTTCTATGTTGAGAGCCGGGAATGTTATTACCTGATGTTTGTGGTGGATTTCTGTGTGTTTGCCAACATTCTGGGACATTCCTTGCAGGTAGCAATACACTGCTCCCAAGGAGCATGGTGAAATAACTGCACATGAGTAAGTTTGATAAGCCCATCAGAAACCATCAGGCTTTAGAGTCCCTGTAAAACCAAAGCATGTAGTAATGTAGTTTTGGGTTTGGTTTGGTTTCTGATGCAAGTGAATGTCGATTCCTTTGCTGGTACAGAATGTAGTTATTAGGGTCTGCGTACAAAATGCAAGCATCACACTGGCAGGTCCTTTCTGTAAGGGAACTTGAGGCATGCACAAGTACAGAACTGACACCTTCAGAGGCTTTGACAGCCTGTGTGTGTGCTCAGCCCTATGCTACCTAAAAGGGAGACTTCAGCTCTGGTTCTTGGGATACTGTTGATCTCTTGGTATGTTCCTCTGTCAGCTTTAGGTAGTTTCTGTTTCATGTACAGAATCTTCATTGAATTCTGAAAGAAATTTTATGCAGTTTTCTGCAGATCCCTGGGCTCTGAATTTTCTCCCATCTATATTCCCCTCTGGATGGTGGCAAATGTTACCCTTTCTTTCAGAAGAGTTGCAAGAGCATTGGAGCTATGTATTCTTGAACCGTGCCTGTAGTTGTGGTTTCTGTTTCCACCAGGTGACTCACAAAGCAACAGGAAAGGTGATGGTGATGAAGGAGCTGATTCGCTGTGATGAGGAAACACAGAAGACTTTCTTGACAGAGGTAAGAGCAAGATTTCAAAAAGCTTCTGAGCCAGCAGTGTGGTGGAACTCTCTTCCATCTTCTCCAGAGAGTGAGTGATCATGCCAGCAACCTGGCAAGCATCAAGGCGCTGAGGAGGGAGACATCACATGGGGAAAAGCTGATGCAAGCTGAGTGTTTGCTGCAGTGAAGTGTGACTCAGTTACACTGAGCAATAGACATGGCTTCAGCTCCCAGTTCATTAATTTTTCAATGATAAAAAGCAGCCTGAGTCTGAGGCAAATTGAGCTGTGCAATACATAAAGGATTTATCCCTTGAGCCTTGTGCATAAATACAAATGATGAGGGCCAGTATCTGGAGGACTCCTGCTGTATTTAAGCTAAACTGTTTTATTGGTGGCTGCCTACATGTTTTTCAAAGTCCGATTTAGCTTAAAGGCAGCTCCCTAAACACTTGATGCCGCTATTCCAGCCCTGACACATGGAATACAAACCAGATAGCTGCCCTGGAGAGCTCCTGTCTCTTCAAAGTTAGCCAAACTTAAGAGTGCTCTCCTTAAAGACTAAGATCAGATTAATTGCAAAGCATGATAATGAAGGGGCAACAGTTAATTGACTGCCTTAAGGTTGGGGTTTGAGTGTACTCCTTGATCCCTGGAGGGGACCTGCAGCATTGGAGTGCTTGTCACCATAGAGAGGATTCATCAGGACTTGTTCCATTCTCTTCTCTGGGGTGGGATGTCTCTGCTTCCCAGGTGAAAGTGATGCGCAGCCTGGATCACCCCAATGTGCTGAAGTTCATCGGTGTACTCTACAAGGACAAGAAGTTGAATCTCCTCACTGAGTACATTGAGGGGGGCACCCTGAAGGACTTCCTCCGCAATGCGGTGAGTGTGGAAGCCTGGTAGATCTCTACTCGATGAGGTTGGCAGTGTGCTGTTAGTTGTACCAGTGTTACGGTGCTTGTTGTTAGTCTTCTCCTTTGGAGCTGTGTGGAAAAGCTGCTTCGTAGCTGTGGATGGCCTGAGGCAGGAAGCATCTTCTTTCTGGGGCTGTATCATCTTTCTCTGCTGCAAGAGTCCCTGTTGCAGAGGAATTTCTGTCACCAGCTGGCTGGTAAGATAGTCCCTGACCATTGAGGACTTGTCTTTCAGGATCCATTTCCCTGGCAGCAGAAGGTCAGCTTTGCCAAAGGAATTGCCTCTGGAATGGTGAGTCCCACTGTCCCTTTGTCACTAAGCAAACCTCCAGGGTCAGGGTTAGCTGCTTCAGTAGGGTGGTATATGAGGGCTTGTGGATGCTCCCGGACTACTAGCAACCAGTAATTGAGGTCTGTAAATGTGAAGGGACCTGCTTGCCTGGGAACCCCTAACACCAAGTTTTCTCCCTCTGTTTCCAGGCTTACTTGCACTCCATGTGCATCATTCACAGAGACCTGAATTCACACAATTGCCTAATCAAGTTGGTGAGCTACACCTCTGTTCCCCACAACATGCTGCTCCCCTCCTTGTCATCTTTCTCCCTTGGTTTTCTCCACATAATGTTCCCTCTTTTGTCAGGGCAGAACTGATTTCAGAGAGGCTCTGTGTGCCCTAAACAAGGGAGCTTCATCTTCACATAGGATTTTCCAGACTGATCTAGCTTTCACCATTTCTTCATTCTGTTCTCTTACCCCCTTTCCTGTGGTAGCGTCTCCTATTAACAGTCACGTTACAAGAGTTAGTACAGATCTGTTCTTTATTTCAACTATAAAATGTTCTCTACAGCTGCTTCTGTTCTTTTAACAACTTGATGGCTTTTCTTTATTGGCACTCAGGATTCAGACAAGTGCACAGGTGTGTGCAGAGGTGTGTGCTCTCTCTTTTTGAAATGTTAGGTCACAAGATTTTTGTGTAGCTTCATTCCCTCAAGCCTTGCCCTTGTTCACTTGGCTGGAATATGAGATTAGCATGTAGGCTTCAAATGACCGAGGATGAAAGTCTAAAGTAATTCCTGGCCAGGTAGAATAGGAAGGTCTGAAAGGAAAGGTCCAGGTTTGCCCTGGCAAATATAGCGAAATAAATTGATGGGGTTAGTGTTAGTGACCACACAGGAAATAAGACAATAGAGGAAATGATGAGTTGGGTGATTGTGAATTGGATGTCTTATACCTGTCTAGACAGCTTGCTATGCTCATCTGGCCGCAGGAAACCTTGATAATTGCCCTTATAGTGTAGTTGATAGTGAACAAGAATTGCAGCCTCTTTGCTCCTGAAGGGAGCTGAAAGGAATCATGGCTTGTACTAAATCCCTTGTGTAGGATAAGACGGTGGTGGTGGCTGACTTTGGTCTGTCTCGGCTGATTGTGGAGGAAAGAAAAAAGCCCACTTTGGAGAAGCCATCTGCCAAGAAACGAACCCTACGCAAGAGTGACAGGAAGAAGCGCTACACGGTGGTTGGCAACCCATACTGGATGGCCCCAGAGATGCTAAATGGTAAGATACTGATACCAGGGTGCAGGTGAGGAGACAGCCTGTGACAAGGTGTAGGGAAGATAGGATTACTGAAAGCTTCTGGGCCCTAGTAACAATCAAACTGATTAGAGCCTGTGGTTTTAGACCTGCTAATATGCAAGCTTATTTATACACACAGATACCCTAGCTGCACTCCTCTTGCAGTACCTGACCTGATAAGCCTTTGTACCAGCCAAGGTAATGTTTCTGGCTTGACAGCAACAGACCTAAACTTGCTATGATCCCAATAACAGGGAAGACAAAAGAAGCCTGAAGTAAGACTGAACCTGAGATCAGTTTCTGTTATAGCCTCATGCTTTGGAACTGCTCTTGAGACAAGGAATCATTGAACTCCAGGATGAGGCTTACATGTGCTGTTGCATAGATCCAGGGAGAAGCCACATGCTGCCAGGTTTGCTGAAGTCTCAGGATTGGGGTAGGAGTTGTCCAAGTGCAAGGAACTCTGTTTTTTGGCATGCAGCCCTCAATTGCATTAAGGATTAACTATGTCCCTTAGGGGAAAAACTGCCCCTGCGGAAGTTGAGGTGAGGGTGAAATACAATGGTTACAGTTTCCTCCTAATGAGCAGGTTGGTCTGACCAGGTTGGGCAGTTTGGCTGGCTATGATATCAGTATTGGCCAACATAGCCCACCAGGGAAGGGAGGACTTGGCTGCTCTCCCCAAACTGAACTCTTCTCCACGTTGCTTTCTTGTGTGCTGTTCTGTTCTTCTCTCAAGGCTTACAGGCCCTACTGGAGTTTGAGGCCGCCTCTCAGAGCCTGTCTCAGACCTGGCATTTGTCAAGAGAACAGCAAGAGCGTAGTCTGACATCACCTCTGAAAGCAAGGCTGTTTACCAGATATTGACTTGGGAGGGGCGTGTCTGTAAGCTGATAATGGCATGCTGGAGCCAGTCTGCTTTCCCAGATTCAGAGTGCTGCTAGTGTGTAATTTATTGTCTCTGCAGTCACTGCAGCAGGGACTGGGCACTCGCTGGCTGCTGGGAAAGCTGAACACTGACTCAGTGCACTGTAGAGACGCACTAGAACAGCAATCGATGGAAATAGGCAGAAGCCATTCATAGTTATCCTTAGGATTTGCTCAAACCTCTGATATACAAGGCTGTATTCCCTGTGTTGTCCTTTAATTCCCCAGTAGAAGAAAGAAGCAGGGTTAAAATATGTGATAGCAGCATATAGGAAGATGCGGTTGGTATACATATCCTGGAGCAACTGACCCTGCTCAGATTTAAGCCTTGTTTTGTCTTGTGTTTTAGAACCCTCCAGAGAATAGGCTTAGTTAAGCTTTGGACCAGCAGCTCCTGGAATAGCTGGATGGGGAACTGTCCCTCTCTGAGCTGAATGTCTTATGTTTTCTGCAGGACAGAGCTACGATGAGACAGTGGACATCTTTTCATTTGGGATTGTTCTCTGTGAGGTAAGATGAGGACATTACATGGCGTCTTTAATGAACTTCTTCCCCATTGCCATCTCCTTGCACACATTTTATCAGTCAGTTTTCTGTGTCTGAGTGTGCAGTCTGTGACCTAACAACACAGTGGGACTCCACAGGCTGGGAGCACAAGCTTACCCTGCCCTTGTTCCCTCAAGGAATATAACTGTCTTGTAACATTTTGGTCCCAGAGAGAGTTTCTTCCTGGACTGAAGTAAAGACAGAGGTTCCTCCTGGACTGAGAGAACCTGTAAAAAAAGTCCATCAAGTTCTGATTGAGCCCTGGTATCCATCTGACAGTAGACATACTCCCTAAAACTGTGATACTTTTTTCTTTTTCTACTGCCTCATTAAAAGAGCAATCAGCTGTATAATCTCAGCAAATTCATGTCCTCCACTGTGGATGGCACTTCAAAGAATGAGAAACTGAAACCTCTTTGCAGGTCGATTAATGAAGCTTGTATCCTGAAGTCTGTTGGCTTAGTTTGTCTCTGAGCCAATGCACAGTCTTACTGTTATATCAGGCTTTTCTGTCTGCAGAGCAAAGAGCACCACTCAAAAGCTGCAAGGTATTTTCAGTTTAAAAGGTGTGTTAGACAGTGGAAATACAGATGAAAGGTGGGGTGTTATGTGTACACGTAACACAGCAGTTACAGGAACACCAGGGGAGACCAGCACAGTTTCATCTTCAGTGTTTGGATGAAAGGGACAAAGAAAATACCTGTGCATAAATCTTTGTGGCCTCACCTGGAGCTCTGTTTACACTGAGCCCTTCTCTCAGAGAATGTTGTGGTTGTGAGTGATAGATTTAGGAACTTGAAAAATCTCTATGCGGGAGTAAAACAATTGTTTCATCTAGGAAAAAAGACAAATAAAGGGGTAGTAGCATATGAACATTTTCCTCGTCACCAAAATAAAGATGCTAAAACAAGAAGTTACACACTGAAACAGATAAGGAAGTAACTCTGCCAAAATACATAATGGGTGTTCCACAGTCTAGTTAGAGGATGTGGCTGTCCTGCTGAGTTATTGGCGTAGAAAAGCCTGGGTGGTGATATCTAATGAGGCTTTAAACATAATACTCCTCCCCATGTGAGAGTTTATATTGACATTGACCTTGTCTGAGTCCAGCTCACCCCCATGGCTCTCCACTGTGGGTTCCTTCCTTCTTATTACACTTTGAGTCCCCTCGTGCTGGAGGTGGTGAGTGCTGGGACTTGCAGTGCTGGGGCAGTGCTCTGTTCCACCCAGCCTTTTCCTCTACCAGCTCTCACCTGCAACCTCCTGTGCATTGGTTATGGTTGTTCTTCTCTCCACCCCTAGCCTCTGGCTGTGGGTGGGGTTGAATCTGCCAGTCACAGAGCAACTCAGAATTTGTGGTGCTGTGGACTTCACAGCATCGTTTAGGACCAACTCCGTAGACACAGGAGCTTTGCTGGTGGTGTGGTGAGATTGTGAGAGAGGAGAGATGGGATAGTGATGCAGGTTGTGTTGATTACCTACAATGAGGAGAGGCTGCATCATCCCCAGCAGCATACAGCAAAGTGGCTGATCCAGCAGTGAGACTGTGTTGAGCTCTCTGGGTGGCACACATCATCTTGTATAGTCTAGCAGAGAAAGCCTGGGGAGAAAGAGAAGGTGTCTGGGCCTTCCTTCACAGCAGCAGCCACGTGGCCAGGTCTTGAAAAAGTTTCATCTAAAGTTTGTCTGTATGCAGTGCCTTGCCTATTCCCTTGTGCAGCTAGCCCCATTGGAAAGGAGGAACGGTGTCTCTGCTCTTTCCCTTTCACCCAAATACTTTGAAGGAGCCTCTGCCCAATGCTAAAGTTCCCTGTTTGTTAACACTTGGGAACTGTTGCTGTACTTAAGCGTTGCTCTCATTTTTCCCTAGATCATAGGCCAGGTTTATGCTGACCCGGACTGCCTCCCACGCACACTGGATTTTGGCCTTAATGTCAAGCTGTTCTGGGAGAAGTTTGTTCCTGCTGACTGTCCTCCAGCCTTCTTCCCTCTGGCTGCCATTTGTTGCAGACTGGAACCAGAGAGCAGGTAGGTTTAGGGTCTGGACAACTCCTCTTTGTAAGTCTGGAGGATGTGTCTGTATCCCCTTGGTGGAAGGACTGCTCTGCACAGAGCAGAGGGCTATATTCCAACCTTCTGTGGGAATGCTCAAAGGCTTCCACATGAAGAGAGACTAAAGATGCATCAGTGTGGGAGAGAGACTGCTGTATATGGCAGAGGTCTCTGAAACAATTTCCAAGACAGGGTAAAGGAGGAGTGATTGCTCAGGGTTTCGCATGTACAAAAAGTAGGGGCAGACCTTGGCAGCAGCTCTGAAATGTGAATATTTCCTTTGATTTTAGTTGCGAAACTTGTAGTTTCAGAACAGTGTTGATGCCTAGTGGGTTCCAAAAGAGCCATATCTCCCTGGTCATAGGCCGTAAAATCAGGTAGCCCAGACAGATGGGATCTTGGCAATCTCAGAAGCTGAATGGGGAGGGATCATGTCCCTGCTCCACCTGTGTGCACAGGACAGTGCCCTAGATGGACAACTGGCCCAGCCTTTCCGGCTGCTGTTCTGTTTCCTCTTTCTCACTTGTATTTCCTCACTGCTGCTTCTAGGCCCCCTTTTTCCAAGCTGGAAGATTCCTTTGAAGCGCTCTCTCTCTACCTGGGAGAACTTGCTATCCCCCTTCCATCTGAGCTGGAGGAGCTGGACCACAACGTGAGTGTGCAGTATGGACTGAACCGTGACAAACTACCTGAAAACACAACCTAGTCAGCTTGTCCTGCTGCCTGCACCACTTCTGCTGGAGTTGAGATGAGTGATCGGGAGGGAGATGCACTTCAGCCACTTCCAGGGCATTAATGGGGCACCACGGTGTGCGTTTGCTGCATTGCCTCTCTCTCCCCACCCAACACCCCTCCTCTTGGACATCCTGATTCACTGTGGATTTCCAGCATGTTTCAGAAGCAAAAAGGGCTGTTTCCTGCCAACTGCACCTAGGAAAGCTGCTCAACACTATTTTCTGGCTTGAGAAATGTTTCTCTGGCCTTTTCAGCCTTCTTTACTGTGGTGCCTTAGAACTTGGCTGCAAGCTGTGAAGCCACCCTGGCCCATCTGCCAGGGAGGGAATTGGTATAGGATACTCCCCTGGGCAAGGACCAGCACCTATGGAGCTGCTTCTCCCACTGACTGCCCTGCTCAGAAAGCTGGGGAAACTGGACATCCAGCAAAAGGCCCCACCAGGACAGTGTGTGTGTGTGTATGTTTTTGTGCATGTGTCTTCCAAAACAACCCACTGAGATTTTGGCCTCCAGTGTGTATCAGGGGAGGGAGTGAAAAGCCCCAGGAATGAGCAGCTCTCCTGAAATACCTTGTCTGGGGAGAAGTGTGTATGAATTTTTGTTTTGCTTTGGTTTTGTGGGTTTTTCCTCCTCCGTCTCTGAATACCTCCAAAAGCCTGTCGAGGAACACTAACACTGAGCTCTGCTTGCCCCTCCTGATGGTGAACAAGGCAGGCAGTGATTGAGCCACTTGAGCATCTTCAGACCCAGAGCCTGCACAGTGAGTTTGTCTGCCCAAGAACCTTAACCTAGGTGAGAGTATTTGAACCTGAATGTGTAGAACTGCACTAGGCACTGGTGGCGGACATCCCGGGTGTGCTGAAGCTGCTTGAGCTCTTGGCCTGTGGATGTGAGGTGGTAGAAGGGGTGGCAGAAGGTGCTCTTCAGAAAGCCGAAAGTCTGAAGTGGCTCAGACTCCATACATAGACAATGGCAAAGGCTACTTAAAGGATGGACTTTTCATGAACAGAAAAGTGCTGGAGAATGTCCCATCCTCCCAGGAGTGGCAGCTGCAGAACTAGTATTTCAGTTGCCATTACCTCATCCTTTCCTGCAGGCTGTGCAAGTTGCTCCCTTTGAAGGTCCTTCTTGCTGCTGCAGCACCTGAGCTGATTCTCCGAGCAGAAACTTTCCTCAGGGTCATTCCCTGCTTTGGGGGGGAAAAAAAAAAGGGCTTGGAGTCACTGGGAGGTGGGTAGGGGTGTATTTTCTTCCAGCACTTCTCTTCCTCCCTCGGTGGGAGAAGGAAGCAAGCTACTGCTGTAGTAGCTCATGTGGTTGGCAGAATTGAACAAAAAGCTGGCTCAAGCCCTGCTCTTAAGTTTCACAAACATCTTGGTTTAACTGGATTTTTAGCATGCTCCTTTCTCGCCCCATCCCTTCCTTCAGTATTGAATGGTGGGGAGTTGGTGTTAGTCTTTGCTGTTACTTTGATTTCCTCCCTCTACCCATGAGTTTAAAGTGTTATGTAAAATAACATGGGACCAGCCATCACCTGACAAAAGGGGGTGGGGGGAGCAGGCATGGGGTAGTGTTTTTAGTCTGTGTAGTGATGGTTTAGAAACACTGGGGACTTCCTGTGGAGGAGCCTCTCTAAACTGGGTCCAGTGGATTCAGGACTGTTAATAGGATTTGCCCTTTCTTTCCCCCTCCCAGGCTGGTTTGTGAGGGGACACCTGAAGGGGAGAGTCCTGGGTGATGTGTGGGTGGGGCGTATGAACTGTGATTTGCACAGCTCCATGTTCTAACTAAATTAAAAAGCAGTAAATGTATGCTATGAAAACAAGATTTTGTTGTCTCTCTGTTACATAAAACAGGAAACTTTCTCAGGTTTCTATTGTCACACAACAGCACCATCAAAACTGCCCAGATTGGTATCATCTAGAACTCCCTTTCTTGAGCCAAAGGGCTCTGACACTTTTACAGAACTACAGAAGTGCAGTGCAAGTGCTCTATAGTACTACTTACCTGGAGTGATGGAAGAACTTGTCAAGCTTGGTTGGTTGGTTGTTTTTGGTCGCTTTAAGGGTAGATGAGAGTTAGCAGATCATAGAGCCTCTCTCCATTTTCCTTTTCTGAAGCAGGATAAAAATATAGCCTGTTCTTGGAAACCTCTTATTCTGAAATATGCAGTTCAAGGGACATTTATTAAGGCAACAACTGAACAAAAATGCTAGCTGTGTCAGTACCTCCTGTAACCTGCTGTGCTCCATCTCCATCACACTTTCCAACCCAAGGCCCCAAGGGATGGAGCTGCTGCTGAGCAGCACCAAAGCAGAACCGACCTGTGCCAGTGCAGGAAGGGGCTGTAACTGAGAGCATCTTCCCATGGGCCAGCCTGCTCAGTCAGCACAGCTCACACACCCACAGCTGCTTTTCAGGAACTGTGTCCCAGTCCAAGACTAGCTGCTGGCAGCAAGGAGACAAGCTCCATGCCCCTAGTGGTGACCCTGCTTGTAGGGATTTACCTCTGGGCCTGGCAAGCTGAAGTAGCATCTTCCCTTCTCCTCAATTCAAAGTCTGCAACAAGCAAAAGGATGCTGCTCTGGCAGGAGGAACGTACAGATGAGCCACAGTCCACACAAGTCTACAGAGTGTTTTTCTTTAAGCTTTAATACAAGGTAGTACAGTTTGCACCTTCTCATAATGAGGTATTTAAAACATTTTACAAAGAAATGGTATTCAAAGGCATTTAAAAAATAAAATGTTTCCCTTTTCTGAATGAAACATCACTAAAACCTGTGCTGCTCCCTGTTAGGCCCACAGCTTTAAAGCAGATGGCTAGAAAACTTACTCGAATGGCTTGAATCCCGAGGCAGCAACAGATGTTTCCCTGAACTGGCCTTGCCTCATTTGGGAGACACTGCAGCAACCATCCCTTCCAAACCCCCTGAAATGCTAATAAAAGTTGTTACAAAATCTCTGTAATAGGGCCAGGCTCTCTAAGCAAGTAGTCTTGCTGCACAAGCTGAGTGTGTGTGAAGGAGGCTGGGCCAGGAGCCATGCCATAACTTTAGAATCTGGCAAGAGCAGCTGCCCTGTCCTGCCCTTAGAGCAAGAGCTGCTGCGTCATGGCCGGGGTGACCTCCACAGCTGGCTCGGCCACACTGCCACTCTTTCTGCAGCTGGCACTGTAAAAAGCCAAGGGAATTCAGGAGAGGATGTTATCTATCCTCAGTGCTCAATGTGCTGTAGATAACTGAAGGGGAGTTTGTTTTCTTCACTCCATGACTATCTAGTGCTGGCCTTTGGTCTCCTGATCTGTGTAAGTAAGTGAGCAGGAAGCACAGACCACCTGGACACCTACAACTGTGGCTATGCACGTAGCACCACAGGGGAATGGAGATGTGGCCTCAGCCCTGGAAGACCTGGATTTGTCAAGAGCTTGAGAAGAGCTTTTCCAAATTGACACTGGGGCTAGACATACTGCTCCTGGCCAAAGCCATCCCTCAACTACTCTTCCTTGGAAAAAAACCCCAACCTGATCCAGTATCAGGATTCTGGACAGTGTCTCCAGCTCTCAGCCACTAAAGCAAAAAGGCAGGAACTATAATCAGAATGTAATTATCTAGCTAAGTCTGATGTGAAGCTCCCCTCAGTCCCTGCAGTACTGCTCCCTCCTGGGGTTCCAGGCTGAAACTTAAGTAACAGTGCACACCGTTAAATAGGAAAGGAACAGAAAAAGAGGAAGCCAAGACCATGCTCTGGGCTATGGGATCTGTGGCCAGTTGTGAGCCTAGCCCATCATCCCCCCCCAGCTCCTTGTAATGCCATGGAGATAGGTGGGAGGAAGCAGCAAGGTCCACCACACCAGACCCCAGCTGGTCATGCACTGAATGGTGCCCCTCAAACAGATCATGATGAATAGCCCATTGCTCTGTCCCTCTGCATCACCTTCATCTGGCTTTCATCAAAAAGAAAACAAAATAGAAATGAACACACACAACCTCCACGCTCACAGCGGGAAGCTGGAGGCTTTGCTCAGCCTGTATCACTCCTGCCCGAGCTGCTCAGGCACCAGGAGTACCCGCCTGCCCCATGAGCGGGCCACTGCCATCGTGCGTGTCCTCCACAGGCGTCTGGTTGGTGTGCACCACAATTGTGTTCTCATCCACAAGCTCACAGGCAGGATTGGTGAACGCTGAGAGTGGCAGTGTGATGCGCTGCATTTCACGCTCATAAACTTTTTGTTCATGCTTTTCCTTCAGGTCTTTCCCCCTAGATTAAAAAGAACCAAAACATGTATGTGCATAGGGTCAGTGCCACTGCTTGGAAGCAGAGTCTCCATAAAGGTGATGTAGTAGAAAAGAAGGGACTCTACTCTTTAGGAAACATATTTTTCAGCTACATACAAAGGACCAGAAACATTACCTACTGTGAGCAGAGGACCCCATGTGAGCATCTTTAAAAAACAAGCAGCCAAGTGAAGTCTGTCCCTCCCTCAAAACCGGCTTATTCACTGACATTGCTACAGCTACATGATGACTGTAAAGCCAGGCTTCTCCTTCAAACCATGGAGCTGACAAATGTTTCCTATATTGTCCCACAGCACTGCCTGGCGCAGGCCCAGGGGAGCAGTGAGACAGCACAGAGCCCGCTGCTGTGGAAAAGAGTTCCTGTAATGTGCTTTATCTAATAGAAACAAATACCGGAGATGGTGACAGATTCTGCATTTTGTCGTAGCAAACAAACCTGCGTAGCAAATGAAACTGCTCCTGAAAGTATTAAAGCTTACTTCAGAGCTGGCCCTGCCTTCTGCTGCTGCAGCTAACAGCTTGATACCACAAACCTACCTCACTCTTCAGCCTGTTGCTAGGGGAGGCAACACCTCTGTAATTTGTACTGAGGAAGAACTGCTTTGCTTTAAAAATGGATGGCATTAATAACATGTTGTCTCCAGAAAAGCTATGTATACCAAAAGCTACTAAACCGATTAAAGGCTTCTCACCACACCTACCCAAACCTGCCAGCTTGCACATGCAATTTTGAGAGCAAGGCAAGAAAAGAGGAAGACAGTAAACCTGCACTGCAGCCCTCCTATGAGAATCTGGGATTGAAGAAACAACGCTGCATTTGGACAAAGCTGAACATTGGTCTATTGCTTCTTCCCATAAGATAGAAGCAAGGTGGGACAGACACCGTTCACCCCTCCTGGGGCTTGTGATCCCAACTAGGCAGAGCTGCTGGGGTTTCCTGTCAGCACATAAGCATTTTGGCTTCTTTACAAAGCTGCCTACGAGCGTGCAGCAGTGGCTGCCGTTCCTGCCAGCACACAAGACAGCATTCTCTGAAGTGACACCTCAAATCAGATTCCTCGACAAGCAGCACTCTGTGTTTTGGCCCTTATGTAACACTCCTCCCTCTGTTTTTTTTCTGTTGGCATTTATTATAAACACTTACATAAGGACATGTCCCAGCTTGGGAAAGGGCTCCTTCTGCTCGGTTGTGTCAGACTGCTGTCAAACAGCCAAAATACAGAACAAACCCTCCCAGAGGAGGGAGCCTTCACTTGCTGCAGTGACATTCACTGCTATTTGTTAATCCTGCCCTGTCTCTTACAACTAAGCTCTTGCTCTTACCACTAACCTCAAACGCTGCTGAGCTACAGAAACATTTCTGCCCAATACAGTGAAGTGGCTGAACAAATCATAACTTAAGTGTGAATCAAAATTGAGCTTAAAGAATACAGGACCTTTGGTAAAATTAACTTTGACAAAATAAAGTGCTGCTTGATACTCAGCTACATAGGATACAATACATGAGTGGCAAACAATTTGCCAATTGTTTTTCATCCAAAGCTAGCTAGACTAGAGAATCCAGGGGAACAGGTGGCCTGCTAGAAGGATTGTTCTCTTTTTGATCACAAAAGAAACTTCCTGTGAGAGCAGCTGGGATCTGCTCTCTCCAGCTTTTAGGTAAAATTCAGCTCCCCTGGATGCATCTGAGAAAACCACATCAATGCCCACGCGCGCGCACACACAAAAAAAATGAGAGCAGTTCGAAACTTTAAATGGGACAGAATACCACATTGATGGGTGAAATGTGAAATGGAGAAGAATGGGATTGTCTTAAATAGTTCTTTCCTCAGTGCAAGAAGTGAAACTCTTGCACAATGTGCCACATCAGAACAGGCTTCTATCTGCCTTTTCATTAGGATCTGTTTGGGTCTACAGGTGCTCAGACATTCCTGCTCTACAGACATTGCTTCATGCCTACACTGGCTTTGGACAAAGGAGAATAGCCACTGACCTCTTATAGATGTATCCCAGGACAATGCCAGCTCCAATAGCAATGATTATGACCATCATGATCAGCCCCAGCACATACCCTGTGCAGAGAGAAAGGAAAGAGGCAAAATTAGAGGCAGCAGATCCAGCTGTAGCATTGCTTTCAGAGCCTCAGAACAAATCCATCCTGCCAGAACTACAGGAATGGATTCACCATGTGATCCTGGGTTCGTACCTAGTGTCCCTAAGTCCTTCTTTTCTTTGGAGTTCATCTGCACTCTCTGACTGATCCCAATGACGGGCTGCACAGCAGCTGCCTCGCTCCGGGAGGGCAAGGTATCCGCTGGTTCAAACACCTGGTTGACCTCCTGAGAAGTACTAACTTCCGCTGTTGGGACTGGGGCTGCAGCAGCTGTAGCATCTGTTGAGAGGAAAGAGACATACAAAATGTGAAGCTTTGATGCATACTTCAAAACAACACATGCTAGACTGGTATCACTGAACCACCTTCAACATACACTGACAAACACTGGTTCCCTCTTAAGTTGTGGCCAGAAATCCTACAAAGGCAGACAAGAAATGCGCTCCCCACTTTCCTTTGACATGAACCTATTTTAAGAGTGCAAGGCACCACCACAGATGAGACAGAAGTCACACAATAGAACGAAACCCAGGTTCAGGGCATGAGTCCAGGGGACGCACAATGACTTCACTTAGTGTATAGATCGATATACAGGCTGCAGCTTCAATCATGCTGAACAGACAAGAACAAGATGATGAGAAACTCCATCCTAAATCTCCCAGGAGCCTATTTATCTCCCTTCTGCCTCAATCTTCCTGACACAGGAACATCTGACGGAAGGAGATTCCAGCTGGTGTGAAAACAACCTAGGGATATTCTTCTTACCCAGCCCCTCTTTGCGGCTGTGTAACAAACTCCTTTAGCATGATGGACAGGCTAAGCCAGAGCAACCCTTCAGGTAGCACAGCCACCGACTAGTCTAAGTACAGCTATGACAGTGGAAAGTACGTATCTATTACCTGTCCTAAACAGAAATACCTACTTTTTGGAAATACCATGTACAGTATGCATCCACACCTGAAAACTCTCTCCACCTCTCAGTAGGCCCTGGATCTCACCCCACAGCTGGCAATAACTCCATGTGGATTTTCTATCTGCAGCCATTTTGAGTCCTAAGTGGAATGTGAAATGGAAGTACAGACGGGGAGTTAGAAACAGGAAATCAGGGTCTCCTGCACTGCCCAGTTACTTTACATAGGGTCGGCTAGAGAAGCTGAACTGAGGGGAGCTGCAGGACATGAATACAATAAAAGTGACCACTCTGAGACACAAAAATAGACAAATCCCTTAAACATGCGAATGGTGTATTGGCTGAAAGGTCAGGTAACCATCCTGAAGCTGCACGACTGTTTTGAGTAAGGATCTTGGCAGCAGAACATTTGTTTTATCTTTAGGAAAAAGGAGGCAAAAGATGAACAAAGTGAAGGAGAGGATGTACGTGTAGGGGAAAGTGTTTACATGCAAGGATAGCAATCCTGAGGGACAATACAGAGCATAAATCTTGAGAGGCCCAGAAATAAGTGAACAGTTCAAAAAAAACAAGTGGTTACTTTGGCTTCAGTCAATACAGACATCTTCTCTCCCTGAAACAGGGTTTTGCTACAGCTGTTCTCTTAGTAAACTGTTTCCCATCCTGACTATCCAGGAGAAATCCAGTGTTTGGGATTTTCTGTTTCTTACTGTAATGCCTTCAGTTCTCATTTTCTCCAAGTTCTTTCTCCCCACCTGTACCCAATTTCACCGTGGCACTTGTTTAGCAGCAGGACACTTGTTCAGGCGGCAGTAACATGCCCCGCAGTAATGGTCTACCAACATTTCTGTAGTTCCTCGATTCCCAGCCTTTTGCAACACAGCTAGAGCTCTACAGCAACTAGTGAAAAGGGATGAGAACGAGGAGGGGGAGAACGAGGAGGGGGAGAATGAGGAGGGGGGACGCGCAAGGCTTTGCATAGGCCTTTTCAGGCACTAAGGGAAAATTTGTAGGGGCAAGGCACAGCTGGGAGGCAGATGTGCACACACAGGGGAGAGCTGGAGGGGAGCCCCGGCTACACTCCGTTCCTGGGGGAGGGCAGTGGGTGCTGCCATAGCCCGGGCTTGTTTGTGCACAGGGGGGACCCCACCCTGGTGACAAACCCAACCCCCAGCGGCAGGACGCAGGCCAGGGAAGGCAATGCTCCGGGGANGGGGGCCGTTTGGCTCGGGAGGAACACGGGGACACTTCGCCGAGGCGCAGCTCCGCGTCCCCTTACAGCCGCGGTAAATTCTTGGCACAGGAGACTCCCGACACGGAACTAGGCTTGNACCTGCGCACTGGGGGATGTCGCAGGGTTTCCGCTCGGGGACCCCGGCGCTGCCTCGGATGTAGCACCAGGGCGCGGCATCGCCGTCCGGGTTTCTGCAGCTGTTGTGGTCCTCGGCGACTGCTGGAGGGTACCGGGCCGTCAGCGCCAGGACCGCCGCGGCCCCGGCGCCCCCAGCACCCCTCNGGTAGGGAAAGGGTTTGTCTTCAGGGACCTAAAATTGCTCTCTCCCGTGGCGAACTAACTACCACGAAGGACAAAGCTCTCCTGCCCTGATTCTCCCTTCGGGTTCCCTTAGCTCCATGGAGAGACCGTGCGGGGGGGCCACACGCTACCACAGACACTGTGCACCTCCGCATTAAAGATTTACATTCTCGCCTCTGCTAATCGATTGCTTTCCTTTGACTCTACATACTCTTAAGAGCTGNCCGCACCGCCAGCCAGTTGAGGCAGGGGGCACCGCCGGAGGCCACTCGCTGGCTCCCGCGGTAGGATGCGCCGTTGCCGCGGAGGCACTCTGCGGAGAGACGAGGCCAGGCCATGCAGGCGGGCCGGACAGGCCCCGTCACCCCGGGCCGCTCCCCAGCATGCCCCCCACGGATGCGAGGCCGGTCTCTGTCCCCCCACCC
>VXBL01000841.1:137671-167841 GCA_013400195.1 Aramus guarauna | reverse complement strand
CTCCCAGCCCCGTCAGAGCCCCGGGAGGGGAAGGGACGGCCTCCGCGGGCAGGGCTCGGGGCAGCAGGGAACCTGCCGCGTCCGCAGAAGGTCCGCCGCCCCGGGACCGGGCGCAGCGGTGGGTGCTCGGTGCTTGTGGGGGCCGTTNAACAAACAGCCCGAAGATGCTTTAGAGTAATTATATTGCAGGCACCCAGCCACCATGATAAAGGCTCTGCAGACATTTCAAACGGGTTACAATAGACACTTGTTTACAAACAGGCAGAGGTATTCAGATACTGCAGTGCCAGTGACTGTACACAAGCATCTGGAGTCAGCAGCAATGTTTCTATTTTACACCAGTGAAAAACAAGCAGCTGAATACTTGGTCCTGTTTGACAATGAGCTCTCAAAGGTGGCCAGGGCCAACTGACGGGGCTGTAGCCAAGGCACAGGCCTGCAGCACAAGGTGCTATTTCTGGCTTTCCCACAGAGTTCCTCCTGACCTTGGCCAATCTGTCTGCTTCACTTCTTTGCGCTTTCCCTTCCTTTCTGTTACATGAGGTACAATCAAACCTTCCTTCTCAGAAGAAGACAGGGAAGTTCCCTTCTTTTAAAGTGCTTTGAAATCGCATGGAAACCATTGAACACAGAAAAAGTATTTCTATGCCAGGAAGCTGCATGTTGCATTCGGTGTTTGATGAATCACTTTTTGGGACAGTGCTGGCTGGAGCAGCGGTCCTTCCCTTCCACTCCCAGGTACTTGTGTGACAAACAGGCTCAAGGTGCTGATCCAGCCCAACTTTTGCCCTTTTCTTACCAGGTCACGCACTGTAACCCTTTACAGCCAGGCTGCCTGCTGCATCCAGTCCACAATGGAGCCACAAAGTACCACCAGATGTACCAGCATGACAGAGGGGTAACGAGGCAAACAGGTCAATTAAGCAGCACTACCACTGAACGTGAAACCAAAAGCCTTAGCACTTGTGTGTGATTCACACTTTAACAATATGATTTAACACTACAGTAAATTTAGTTTAATAATGTCAGATTCAAAAATTGAAGCCAGGTTGTAAAAGAACCCAAACTCTGTCAGTCCTGACCGACGTTGCCAGCTAAGATGTCTGTTTTATGACGTTATGCCCATTGTCTGCACAGACACTCAGTTACTGCATTCCTTATGCTCTCCAGTTACTCTCTGTGAAGGCAAGGCTAACTGGAGTAAGCAAGAATTTTTACTAAGGGCTATTAAATCAGGCCTTCTGTTTGTAATAGCTCTTCATAAGAGATTTTATGGGACAAATTCCATTCAGTCAGAAACTGCAGGGCCACACATGCATCCAGAGGCATGGTCTAGCCAAACCAGTGTGCAGATGGCTGCCAACCTGTACAATTAATTCCTTTTAGCTAACTAACACTTCCATGCCATTTTGCACAGAAAGCACCTCCTCCTGTACATACTGATCCAAGAACTGCAGGCTGGGCAGTAATCTGTAGAAACAAATCTCAGACCTTCCCAGCTCTCTCTCCTGTTATGTAACAGGATAAATTTGCACTTCTCATTACACCCAGCCAAGTTCCAGCAAACAATTTGAATTTCTAGTCTACAGAAGAACAATGGAGAATCTGGGAGAAATGCAAAAACTTTCATATTAATGGTAAAGATCAAAGTCTTTTCCACGACTGACTTCTAAGCATAATTTTTTCTCTTTCATCTCTAGATTTCTCCAGAATGAGGGAAGATTTATGCCTGGCAGTTTCACAGACTTAAGTTTAATAGGATGCCAGGTGGCAGCTGTCAAAGGCAGACTCAATTGCTCTTTCTGCTTTTTGGGAATGGGTTTGCTCTTCTTGCTATACTTTTAGAGATGAAACCTGACATTACTTCCTAGGACTTGGTTTTAAAGTAACTACCCAAACTGTAAGTAAGTTAATAGCTCTGCGACTACACCCTCACAGAGTTTACATGCAAAAGTGTGCAGGTATATACACATACATGTACCACAACACATACACACACCCGCAAACACTTAGCAGGAGAATATATATGCTATTTTTAGGAATTAGGGACTTTAAGCATTCTCCCTAAACTCAGTGTGAACCAGTTTCAGCTGTGAGCTGGTACCTTTCTGCTGTTTACTTTACACAGGCTCCAGAATGAACAATGTCTGCTTTCTCTCTCTCCTGTCAACTGCTCTTTCTTGTTTGTTCTACTTTTTCACCTGTGGAAAAATTCAAAGTATATAGTTTTCTTAAAGCAGAAAATACAAGGAAGCTAACATATAGCACAGCATGCTGTGCAAAGGGATGCAACCACAGATGTACAGCTCTGGAAGGACTCCACAAGGTCATCAAACCCACTCTCCTTCTCTGGCCACAGCCAAGTATGTTTAGCTCTTCTTGGACAAAAGTTCATCTAATGTCTTATGAAAGAACTAACACACTTTATTACTTAATCTCACTAAATAAGATACTGGGGGGAGTAAGCAAAATCAATTTTCTAATCTAAGTATTCTTTCCTAGTCAAATTAACATGGGTTGCTTAAAATGGAAAAAGTTGACCACTGCCCTCATTGTAATAGGGCATATGTCATGTTCCCATAACTTCCTCTTTCTTCTTTCTAGGCAAGCCAAATTAATTCTCCCAATTTTCCCTCAAAACTAGTTTTTCTAAGCCATTTTCTACTTCCTTCATAAATTGTGATGCCTGAGAATGAAGATAGTACGCTCTGAGGCCTCATCCACCATGACTCAAAAAATATTAGAGCAATTTGTGCTTAAAGCTTAAAAAAAATGTAAACATCAAATGCTACTAAACGCTATTAAGTACTTGCAACTCCAGCAAAAGCAGGGCTTTTTACTGCTTTGTTGCCTCTGTCTGTGAAAATAATTGTTGGTCTCACCTGTTAAAAGCCTTCTGTAAGCAATGATGTAGGAGTCAGAATCAAATACATGTTATTCCTAACTTAGAAACAATCTGAATAGAAGAAAAAAAAAAACACACCATCAGGGCTGCAACAAAAGGATCAGATGTTGAGTTTATGAAACTGAGTTGAGTATAACGAAAAATCAAGACAGAGACAGTCACTACAAAGGAGTCAGTGTGGAACGACAGAAATATCTGATTGCACCGTTGCATCCCCCTGCTGACATCTTCAAGGAGAGGCTTCCCCTCCCCCTTCAATCTGACAGCATGAGCTATTGCTAAGTAAATGCCAGCCAACAGCCTCCAAGGACTAACAAGGAAGTCTGCAGAAGCAAAACAACTCTATGTGATATTTGAACTGGTTCAGACTGGTTCAGAGAGTTTGCTCTACTAACTCAAAGTGCCTTCTCAGATGAGCTTTCTGTGTGGGCTGTAATAAAAGGCTAGAGGCCTCAGGAGGGCAATCTGGTCCTATTGTTTACTGGGGGAGAAGCACTGCAGCTACACTTTTCTAGCATTAAGAGATTAGCACTAAATACTCTCAGCAGTCACTGACTTAAGAAATTTCACACACTGAGTCCTAACAGCAACACTTGTCAGTTTTTTGTCACAAACTGCCTGGTGCCTTTCCACAATTCCCTCAGTGGTTTTGATGGGCCCAACTGCCCACAGGTATTTGTGTTCACACTGGCCCACTGTGGCTGTTGTGAAGGTCTCTGCTTGGATCATGGCCCTTAACTCTTTCTCCTGCTGGAGCACTCTCAAATCAGTATGTGGACCACAGACCCTGTTTTTACCTGCTATCCAATGGGTGAGTCTCCTAGCAAGATACCATAAAACTGTAGTAATATTGTTAGGAATCTGTCTAAAGATGCTTCAGCCTCCACTTGCACTGTTTCGTGTTTTTTTTTTTCCCCTACAGACGCAGGCTGCTATTGACAAAAAACAGAGCATGCATTTTTAAGGGTGGAGGAAGGGAAGTTATTTTGAGAGGTACTGTGATCTACTCAGAGAACACACAGGTCTGAGTCAATAGGAACCTTACTCTAAATTCTTTTACCAGTTTGTTGTTTGATCTCAGGCAAGCTTCTGCCTCAGTTTCCCATATTAAAACTACTTATATCACAGAAGCAGAAAAAATTAAATGCCTGCAAAGTCCTTTGAAAGCTTCAGATGTGCAATACATACCTTATGAAATGGTATTCAAGGGGAAGGAATCATGAAGAGGGATATGCATGGAAGGTCTTAAGATGCTCTAAAGTTCTACATGTGTAGTGCTGACTTAGATGAAAAGCACAAATAAGCATTAACACAGGCAGAAAAATGGTATATGTTTTTTGTTTACCTTTGTAGCTTTCTTGTTTCTTAATTCACTGTTGTGCACAGCAGTAACCAGCAAAGCTAAGCAGTCAGATAAATCAACATTCATTCTTGTTAAAAAACGTCGATCTAAAAATAATGGTTTATCCACACATGAGAAACATGAAAAAGGCAGCACCAAAACATCTGGAGATTTAACTCAAAGGGAATAAAGATTTCTGGTTCTGTTATCTGTTCAAATTAACTTCCAGTGAATTGGATGGGACTATTAAATATCCTTTCACTCACCATGGAAGCTGATTTCAGTCAAACAGAAGCAATAGCCCAAAACTCTGCTGTTTCAACTCCAATAATGATGGAATATTACCAAAGTACAAGTTAGATTCTATTGTGGAAAGCATAAGGTTACAGAGTTGCACTTAACTAAGCAAAACTTCCAGTTCCCATGGAAAATACACCACATCTAAATAGCACAATCACTTATTATAGGCAAGTGACCCATATCCCATGCCAACAGAAAGGCAGTAAGGTACAGTAACTTGTACCCATAAAAACCCCCCAAACATATATTTTCTTATCTGTCTAGGGTTTTGGGACTAGGATTGGAGTCATCAACATAAGAGCAGAGCCCCATTTTGTAATGCATCTCTTTTTGTAATTCAACATGTGAGCAGGAAAGCAGAGAGACCAAACCTTTCAGTAGAGCTACTAGAGTGTTTCCTCATAAAAGTGCAGGATTCACACATTTACAATGCAGCGCTCTTACCTCTGGATTTTATTTTCCTAGCTGACCTGAAAGCAGATAAAACATGGGCACACAGGTATTGTGGAAGACCTCTCTCTCCACAGGTGTTTGCCTGAAGGCTGTGGGAGGAGCTGTTTATTTTGGGAAGTTGCCATTTCTTTCCTGTGTAGAAAGGCAACCCTGTATTTTCTCCTTGGGTTGCACACACGCCACAGACGTGTATAGATAGCCCTTTTCATGACTCACATGTGCACATGGACTTTTTTACATCTATTGACAAATGCAAAGACTGTGTTCCTTAAGTATGTTTAGAGAATAGGGCAAACCTCTGTTGTTATTTTGGTCTTGAGTTTGCCATTCTTTTAGAAAGTTAGGGCTCAAACTGCTACCACCACAAAGAGGCAAAAAGACCAGGAAGGAACAAAGGTTTAGGGAAGTTTCACCTCATACTTCACTTATTTCTTTAGAATACCATCGTGTTGAGTTAGATTTGACTAATGACCTAGCACCTGAGGTAGGCAGGTCAGAAGCACTGCAAAAATATATTTATATATCCTCTCTCATTTTTATTTTCACTGCCTTCCAGGTATTCAATAAGGACAATACCAAATTTCACACAGATACTTGTTACTTCATCTGCTTATGCTAAAAGAATGTAAGAAATCTCATGGCACAGCCCCAGAGAAAGTATTTTCTAGTCAAAATAAGGCCATCCTGATACAGAATGTTGCAACCTGCCCATGACACCATGGGTTTTCATATAGAGCTATGGAGCTGGGCAAAGGCAAGAAACGTCTCTGAAAAGAGCAAGATTTTGAGAAATGAGAAATACAGGCTGTCTCTCCGTGCACTCATGGTCTCTACTCTCCATCTCCAGGAAATGAATGCATGCAGCCTGCAGAGTTTTATTCTCTTTTGGTTTATTACTATTTAAAAATCATTTTTTGTATCCCCTTCTACAGAGGCTTCACCTTCCAACAGAACATACAAAAAATACACACAATAGAAAAAAAAAAGATAGGTAGGTAAGTTGCTTTATACAAACAGGTCCCTAAGAACCCAAAAAGGCTAAAACAGGCTCGGTTTCAATAGAAGCAGGCCCATAAATAGGCAAGAGACTTCATTCAAGTAGGGAAAGAGTCATCCATCCTCACCTAAGATCCTTTCTTGCTCACACTGAAGACAATGGGGGGATTCCCAACAACTTCAGTAGAAGCAGAATTGAGATTCATCAGAGCCAATGGCAAACTTTTCTGCTCCTTCCCTTCCAAGGCACTGTCTCTTCCATACGGTGCAGCCAGGGAAAAATGCCAGTTTTCCTGGCTCATCCCACACTCATGTTTCAGTTGTTCACTCTACAGGACATCTGAAAACAGCCTTTTATTTTCTCTCTTACACTGTGTATTTGCACTAATTGCAGCAAACTTTCAGATTACAACAGTACTGAAGAGAAATTCTGAGCCCAAGAGCAAGGCTTGATCAATTATTTAAGAGCCAGCAGTCAGTCTGACAACTTTGCAGAGGGCATGTAAAAACCGCCTGGAGAAGGCACCAGTTTGTAGACACAGCAGCCAAAAAGCTATTAGCAAGCATGAGAGTGATTTATTACAAAAGCACTTACCAAGCTCACTATGTGACTGCAGGAAGCTCAAGAGCATTTATAGCTGCCAGAGGCTGTATGAAGTGACCCCATGGTCCACATGGAACCTAGGAGCTGTGAGGGAGTCACTGGAACATCAGTGAGACACCAGTTACCTCCTTCCTTCAGCACATCTCAGCTCAGAGCACTTCCAGTTCTCCAAAACTGCAGTACAAGTAGAGAGGCCACCCAGGAAAAAGCTTCATTCACATAAACCCTGAGAGCAGATCAATAGTGCTAGGCAGTCTTAAAATTAATTTAAATATTTCACCTTTCAGGAAAAATGTGGCCAAATGTTTATCTTTGCATTATGCCTGAAGTCAGTGAGGCCAAACATTTGTAGCAGAGTTCAGCAGCACAATCATGCAGCACAATTTGGCACGTCAATCAAATCCTGAAACATTCTTACCCAAGGGTTATCATCTTATTTTATAGATGGGAACAAAACACAGGAAGAGGCTAGAGATGACACAAGGTGTTAATTTTTTTTACAAACAGCTAGTTATTATCTGCTACCACAGAACAAACAACTGTGGTTTTTCTCCAACATGCTTTAACCATTCCAGCCATCACCACAATCCCTTACAGCCAAAGCTCCTGCTCCTGTTCTGCACCACTTTGCAGTTATGTCACATAACTATTTTTAAGTTTGGGTTGGCTTTTTTTTTTCCTCCTTTTTAGCCAAACAGTTCTAACCAAGTTATTTACAGAGCTGTACACATCTGAGTAGGTACACACACTGGCATAGGAATGTGCAGAGGGTGAAGAGATGTCAAGGGAGCAGACAGGAAGACATTATGCCAATGTTGCTGCTGCTGACTCTGCAACAGTAAAGGTGGCCTCAGGCTGCAACTCAGGAGCACTGCCTCCCTCCGGGTCTCAGGCTCAGTGCTCCACAACGCACTGCCTTCTCACAGGGACACCGAGCAGCAGACTGGGCTGAAAGCCAAATCTGTTCCCAAAGGCTCATTCACAACAGCTGAAGGATCTTGTTTTGAAGATGATGTTCAGGATAAAAAAAAGGGACTCTCTCAGGAGACACAGAAATCTTCCAGAATCTGTGTTTCCTCTTAAGTTTTCCTATTGTATTTTTTCCCTCTTTGCTCATTTGTTTTGTCACTCAGGGTGGAACTGAGAGCATAAGCTCAGAGATTCACTGTGAGCTTATGTTCTATTCAATTAAAAGTACTCTGCCCAGGCAAAAGGTGAATGGTACAAAGCTGGCTTAATTTACATTAAAATATTCATACTGCTGTTAGGTGTATTCATGTGAAATAGCTAACACATCCCATGGTTTTGTTTGGCACTTGCTCTCAAGAGTTTCTGCCATGCCGAACAACTGAATTATTTTTGTGGGTGATAAAGAAAAGCCTTTCCTGTTTCATTACTTAAAATTTTGGTAGCTGTTTTTTACTTTGTCCATTTATCTCTCATGAAACCCAAAGAGAGCTCTTGCTCTCCATTCATTCTTCCAACACTGAAGTCTGGAGTTCCTTTGAAGTTTACTTTGGCATCTACTTCCTCAAGCAAGCACCTTAAAAAAAATTAAAGCTGAAAGTGGTACCCCACTCCAGACTCAAGACATCAGTTCAGATATTGATTTCTAGGAACAAAGATTTAGTGAAAAAACAAGACACTAAAGTTACAACAGAGCCTACAAAATCTAGGTTAGCTTTCATACTATCAATTCAATTAGTTGAGTTAGATAGACATTCAGTTACACAGCTCTTCTATTCAAATCATTCCTTACTGCTGACAGCAGTTGAGGGACGAACATTAATTTCAGGGAATACGTGGGAAATAACAAATATTCCCTAAGTCACTGGCACTCAAACAGGTCTAAAATTGTGACTGGGCATTTGCAATTATTCAAAAGGTTGGTAGGAAGACCAACTCCACACCATCTTATAGTTCTAGGCTTTAAAAAACAAACAAAACAATCACCCCCCCGCAACATATAATACTTTGCCCTACTATAGTTAAGGCACTGGATTGAGAGAAGGAAAAATCTGCGTTCAATTTCTGGTTCTGCTATCAATTTCCCATGTCATCATGGGCAAACCACTTAAGATTGAGAGCTCACACGCACCACATTACCATGCATCAGGTGAGCCATGCTAGTAAGTCTGCTTGCACACATCTAGCACATGACAAATGCAAGGTAATGTCAATTAACTCGGTATGGAATAAATTCACATTAAATTGCTTTACCTTGCATTTGCTGTGGATTAACAGTACATGAAGATAAATTATTTCAGGCATCTAAAGAAGCCTGAGAAGTCTGTGCCATTACATTTAACACAACACTTAAGCATGCATGCAAGTGGTTTTTAGTCCTTCATCTTTATTTCACTCATTCACGTATAAGCATCAATTCCTTTCTTGTCCATCTTTAATGTCTAGATTATAAATGGTTGAAGATGTTTTCATCATACCTACTACACTAGGGTCTGAGCCTCAGTTGAGAGGTTTAAGGACTGCTATAATGAAAAGAAATACTATATCTCTGATTATCAAAATTTGTATGAACTGAAGTTTCTTTCTTGGCAAGGAAGTGCACTGACTCAAACATTGGCTTGCAGTCCCACCAAAGAAGATGACAAGGAAAGAAGGGCTGTCCCAAAATGACAATTATCATCTATACACTGATATGCCAGTAAAAAAATGTAATAGAAACAAGGTAGGTGAGGTTGCAGCTCAGGGCATATTAAGTATTCCCCTTTGAACTCTGAACTTACAAGGCTGAGTTTGGATCTGTCTTCTGTTCTGTTAGAAGCAGACATTTCCCAAAGTACAGAATATAAAGAATTTGCATACAGATTAATCTACTATCCGTAACAGAACAATATGGCCCCAAAGAAGCAAAAAGCTGTGAAAATACACCACTGCTAAAGATCTGCCCAACCTCTGGCTGGCACTAGTCTGCACCACTCTCTTGTGTTGATGTAAATCTCTCCCATTTACACCAGGATGATCTGAAACTGCAATTTTGGGATTGTTAACTTCCTGCCTAATTGTTTCCCTGTCCACTAGACTGAGAAGTAAGCAGCGTTCATTCAATGTATTCATGACAACTTAGTAAGCATTTTCTTTGACAAGCAAAATGCACAGTTAGTGTTTTAGAAGGCTGCCTTTTTAGTTCAAGGCTTTTCATTTATTTCAATAGGTCAAATTCCATAGTGTTCAGAATTAAATTCTGATACTCATGGCCAAAATTCAATCCACTAGTAACACTAAAGTCAGTGGAGCTAAATGTAGGATGAAAATATCCTATATTCTGGACTTGGCTTTTGGAGTTGAATTTTGAGACTAGTGTACCCTCTTTGAATGCATATAGGAACACTGGGGACACAAACTTCTTATATCTTTCAGAATACGGCCTCAATTAAACAGACATTTTCTTGTAAATCAGGAGGCTATTAGTAAATCAGAATGATTGCCGTTGTATTTGCTGATCCCAATGAATTGTTATGCTGACTGGAACGCCTGCTGTATCTTGACTTGCTTGGCAGCTTACAAGGTTGTCTCATCACGGTCTAGATTTGTAAAGTATTTTAAAATGTTTTGTTACCTTTCTGAAATGTCCTGTTTCTACTTGTCAACTAAGCTTACCGGTACAGCAATAGCAATTCTATGAAGCTTTAGTTTGAAGGTGGGTTGGTTTGGTTTTTAGTTGGTTTTGTTTTTCCCTTTTAAATGAGACTCATACCTATTCCAGGGATTCTGGGGGAAGATCAATGGAGAAGAACATGTCCTTCAGTCTCCCAACACAGATTAATAGCAAAACATCAAGTCCACTGCAACATGCTCTCAATTTAGAAAGTGCTGGTGCTATAAAGAGAAAGCCATTGATTATTCATCCTTGGTTTATAATACTCGAGAGCAAGTACAAAATAGTAGCTTCTTACAAGAGAGAAGCTGGGGCTTCTAAGTCTGTAGAATTTAGAACATCATTCCAAAATCCATATACTTACAAAAGGCTCTATAATTCTAACATAGAAACAAAACAGGAATGTCTCTTATTTCAGTTATGCATTTGCTGCAGGGTTTGGATTACAAGCACCTGGGCAAAGCAAGTTCTGGCACAACAGCAGTTTGTGGCTATGTTCACATTTAATACAGACATATCTCCTGCAGAGGACATAGGTCCTGGTCTGAGGTGGCCTGTCCTGCTCCAACACTGTATTAATGATGGAGACAGCTACTGTTTCATAGAATGCAAGTTCAGTGTGGGACCTGGGCTCTTCAGAGTGGCCCTTCTAGAAACATTCAGTATGCATAGCAACTTAGTTTACTGAATTACTGCTTAAACCTTTTCTCCTTAACCCTCACAAGAATCGTGATGTAGAGAAAACTCTTCAGATGGGAAATTAAGGAATAAATTCAGTGAGCTGTCCTATGTGACCTTGAGCATCAACAGCAGAACCATAATTATAACTCAGAGCATTCCTAACTCCTAACCCTGTGTTAAACAACATTTATACCTGGATTTGGTACATAAAGACCTTGACAAGTTACATGGGAGGAAAGGGAGGGCCAAGAAAGGACATTATTTCTGCACAAGTGGTATTTTCAGATTAAATGGAACCTCCAACAGCCTAGAGTCCAGCTTCTTTGCAATTTGTGATCAATTCTTTTTCAGAGATATGCTGTTTGCAATTCCCATCTCTTATAGTAGAAACCCTTCTTCTTCGGAAAAAGAAAGGATTAAGATTAGCTTTTGCAAACCTGACTAGAGGCAGATCAGGAGAGCGTGACTGTAGCCAAAAAGCCCAGGTCACTGAGAATACAGTACAGCATGGAGAGGGATTAGTGTCTTATTTACTGGTTCTCATTTGCACACCTTTAGGACAGGTGGCTAAATTGCTTAAAAACCAGACAAAACGAGGGGATGCGAAGTAACATACTAACTTCTTTAATAGAGTCCAATCCAATTAAACCAAAATCACTCTGTGAACCCCTGGGTTTATTCACACTAAACAAGTCAGTGGTACATAGTGTTAACCCGATAGCTGATCGTGTTTATACCCTAGGTCCCCACATGAAAAATGAGCACCAGTCAACCAGACTGCAATGGTATTTTCCCCTTTCTTTTTTTTTTTTAATTTTTTCTTTTTTTTTTTCATAAAACTATTTCTTTCATAGACTTAAAACAATCAACTAGCCAAGTTATTAATTATGGTACATCTAAAAAAAATTAATACTAACCCTAATGTGACTGCTGCTTTAAGAGTGCTCTGTGTCGCCTTAGACTGGCTTTTCAGTAGCAATTCATTACAACAGGTCCTAAAATAATAATAATAGAGAATTAAAAACCTGACAGCAAGTTTAATGGTTAAAAGTAAGAAAACCAACCTGTTCTGAATGGTGATTTTTCTCAGCAGTTCAGTCCTGCTGCAGCACTCACAGCCTCACAAATGTCAGAAGGGGTTCAAATTCTCTCACCTTCTTTAAATTTTTCTGTTTTTAAAAGGACAACTGCATTGTAACCTGCTAGGTACCACAGGGCATTTTACTTAAAGTGATATTCAATAATGGGTCGATAATAGGTCTGTTTTTAAAACTTACTGTTTTTCTGGGGTATGTTAGGGAAGGTGGGGAATAGAGAGAGAACAAAAGCATAGCTCCCTGTAGCTGTAGCTCCCCAGGTGCCTCGGTCACTAGGACTGTCTAATTCTCAGACCAGTGCTGGCAACTTTTGTTTATTCTAGAAGATCATGACGAAACACCAGTAGCAGCCTCTAAAGCTCCATTCGGTGTTTTAGGTCATGTCTCCTATTCAAGGTCACCATCTTCTGTAATTTATCAGCTAAGAAGCATTTTCTTCCTCTCCCCAATGAAGGTTTAAAGGTGGGGTAGGGCATGAGACAAAGAGGGAAGCTAAAATGAATTAAAAAATTCTCAGCTATAGAACCAAATTTCATTATTTCCTCTTTCATTCACAGCATCTCATCATTATAGCCAGACTGCTGCTTTGCTTTGTTAAGATCAAACTGATCTCATTTCCCCTCTGGCCCCATTGGTTGCTGGTCGACCTCTGGATCCACTAGGGATGATGCAAATGCTGACTGGACGATCTGAAACCCAAATGACTCCAAGAGAGACATGTTCTGTTGGGGTGAAAAGGGGGATCCTAGAGCAGGACCGAGGTCCCCCAACGGGCCACCAAGGGCCCTGACGTGAACTTTCTGTATGTGTTTGTTCAGATAAGACTTTGATCTGAAAAAGCTGCCACATTCAGGGCAAGGGTACTTCTTCTCTCCTTCCGTCTCCATTTTGTTTTTGCTGACTGCCATGTCACACGAGAAGGACCCATTGGTGCTCTGTTTCTCAGGAGTCTTGAGGTCACTGGTGTCAGAGAGGTCTCCGTATGAATCAGAACTCTCAATCGGGTCCGAATGTGAACATTTCTGGCCTTCTACGGAAAAAAAAAAAAGAGAGAGAAGTTTTCAGAATCTTATATCCCAAAAAATTATTTAACATGCATTCAAATAGATGATACTGATTACCACTTGATTTCATTAATGCCTGTCATGACAGAATGATACACACGTAACATCGCAATTCCTCATATTCTAAAGCCCTTGACCATAGATCCTCTTTACAAACCACTGGGTCTGTATCAGAGCAACACCAAGGTTTTTATTATGGATTTGTCATGATAATGGGTCTCTGGTTCATATAATACTTTTTTTTAATCCCAAAGATGTCTCACAACGTTTATACCTCAGACACTACAAAAGGGTGGACCTAATGATGAGTCTTTAACTGTACAAGTCGCTCCCACACTTCTGAAATATTGTCGATACTTTGACAACCTAGAAACCTAATAAAGTATAACAGGCTACAGCAAGATGTGAAGAAACCTGGAAATACTCAGCAAAACAGCAGTGAGATACTGCAATTTAAGAAGTGTAATTCCACTGAGGAACTCTTTTTTCCAAGTAAAACGCTGTTAGAAGTGAACTTCATAATCTAAAATTGTTCCATCTTTAAATACTGTAGTGTAAAACAGGAGAGAGGTGAGGGACACTATTTTAAGTCATTTGGACACATATCCTAGCAAAGCCATTAGTATGTTTGGAGTGTTCCCCATTCTCCTCTGGCAGCATGCCAAGAAAGTTTGTCCACGCTTTTTGCTCAGCGCATATGAATGAGCGTGGGAAACCCAGACATACTCCTTAAACAAGTCTCTGAATACAAATAAGCTGTATCTACTATTAACTCTAAAAGACCAAAGAACCACTTGGCACAACCCAAAAGACAGATTTGCTCTGGACTCAGCATTACAAACCAAACTGGATATGCATGAAACCAATACACCACTGAGCTGGAGTAAATCTCTTGTTAAGTCAGCACAACACCCAAAACCAAAGGGCTTCTGTAGTAACTCTATCAGGACTCCAACAGAAAAAAATTGCACAACTGTAGCTTTCCACTGGCACAGACTGTTTAACCCAGCCTGCTGTGTTCTCCTGAGCAAGGAAAAACCGTAACTTTTTGGGACAACCATGGTTTTGAAGAATTTTCTAATGATTCAACTTCACCACGAATACAGCTCAAACCAAGAAGTAAAAAGCAAGCAATTCTACATAGATTAACACACAGCTTTAGATACTCAGAAGTTAAATACTCTTCAGCTATTCTTACAATAATATCTTTTTAATTTTTTTCCAGAAGTTAAATGCAGGTTAAAAAACACAAAAAAAACCCCACCCCAAAACTCTACTATTATCATCCTCTACCTCTCCTACCCAACAACAGCATTTAACAGTGTAAGTTTATCGACAGATAGCTGCATGGCTCCTCATCAACCTGAGGATGAATATTGCTTTCACCACTCCAGAATCTTTATGAACTATATTCTGCAGCTCTGAAGCATCGTTTGACTGACGCGAGATTCAAGTATAGCGGAACTAAGGAATCATCAAGGATTTGCACCCCCACCTCAGGCAAAATTCAAATACTGACTACTCTTAGAAAGATGGTCAAGATGAACTAACATGGCTTTTTCAATCTCTAAAACCAAAGAAGCTGCCAAAAACCTCATGTACCCTTACGTGTCCATCTCCTTCCTCCAGACTTCTTAAATCAGCTATCCAAGGACAGATATTACATACTACGTGATGCTCTGTAATTTCTCTGCACCTCCCTAAGCCTGTGTCTAGTATTTTCCCTGTCCTTCCTCCCTCCCCTTTCTCATGCCCAGCCCAACATCCCACAACACAAAGTTCTGCACAGAGCAGCAAGGTGCAGAGCAGCGAGTCTCTTGCCTTTGATGCCATAGGTCCTGACGCAGTGGAACGCTGCTCCCCCATTCGGGATGGACTCCTGGTGCCTGGAGACCTGGGGAAGGGGAACACCGTGGTGGGTTTTAACATGGACCTTTAAGTAGGAGGCAGAGGAGAAACCTAAACAAGATAAAAGGAGATGAGATCCTGCCACCAGCAAAGACACACATCTGCCTTCCCTGTTCTTTTAATCTTTCTCTTGCTCCTACTCCCTATTACAAAGTTTCCATTATACTAGCTTGATTTCTGGTCACCTGCAACACGCTTGAGTAGGATTCCTAAACATAATCAGGCAATGAATGCAAAGCATACCTTTCATTAGACTTCATTTGCTTTTTGGAAGTCATGATGAAAGAACAGCCTCCTTAAGAAACAAATCCTATGTGAGCAAACCTAGCAGATGACATGAAACTTTCTGGGAAAAAAGGCAGAAGAAACATGATACAAAAAGGCACCCATGTCTCTTTCATTTTTGTGTTGGGTTTATTTATTTTAATTAAAAATGCCTTCAACATCTGCTAATACTTTGGAAGATAGTTCAAATTAGTTCATTTTATGTTGTTAAGATTTGAAGGAATGCCATTTAGTAACACCCCTCTTTGGTATTTAGTGTGCTTTCCCCTTAGGTTTCTAGCATTTATAGTGATTCCTAGAAGGCAGAAAGCTAAAACTACTGAGGTTTTAAGGTATATAATTTTGTTCTGTAGTAGTTTTTGAAAAACATTTCCTCCATTCAGCTCATTCTGAGTTTAAAAAAAACATACTAAAACTAAAAAAATTAAATGTCAATATTTCTATTAGCTCTGATCTAAGCCCAAACCACTGAAATTAAAAACATGTATTTCAAACAACTGATTTCTGAACAAAACAGCTTTTTAAATTTGTGCATGTACTTTTTAAAATTGTTTTTGAAGTCTCACAAATATGGCCTTTTCCTTTAATGTAATAGATTATTTCACATATATTTTTGAATGTTTTTAAATTCAGTTTTAATAAAGTTTGCAATTAATAGTAGTACATTTAGACCATATATGAGATACAAGGAGGACAGAGTTTTAATGACATCCTACACAGGTAAGCCTATCAACAATCACCTTAATTTTCCATTAAATTTTGAACAGAGTATTATAGCACTGTCATGTTAGAAACGTCTTCCTTTAACAATTGAGAACACAACACAAGTTTCACCATCACAGAGAGTTCCAGGTTCCCTTCCTGGATAGAGAAAATCCAAGACCTAGATTATTTTCTTTAACCAATACAGCATTTACAGCACAAGCCCTTGCAAGAGAACTTTCATACCAATGCTTCACTTTAAATATCAATAGATACACTATGGTAAAGCCATTTTTATAGTTATATAACTTTATTTACATTTGATGATATATAATATCTCAGGAAGGATGCAAAACCAATACTGGCACACCTCTTTGGGGTGGATTTTCTGATAGCAGCTGTTAGTTTCAGGTGCTGAGTTTAACAATGAATGTGGCTTTAGACCAGAATTCCCTGTGCCTACCCAACTGAATATCCCTCTACCCAGACTTTTCTTCAAAGCCAGGATCAAAGAATATTCAGGGGTTATTAAGAATTGTATATACAGGACCTGCAGAGCAAGACAGACCTCCACAGCAACCTCCTGAAGGAGAAAAAGGGCAGGTTGCTGAGAACGAACTAGACAGTTACTGCAGACCCTTGAGTTCAAGATAAAAGTACAGAAAAGCAGATATATCACAATTGAAGAAACCAAGAACATACGACTCTCAAAATACAATGGAGCAGAATCACCTAGGCCAAGTCATCCAGAGAATTAATGCAAGGATATTATCCTCCAAAATAGTGCAAGACCTACCCTCAGACACAAAATATCTCACTGGGCCACAAGAGAATATATTTTTCCAAATACTAGAAATGCAGTGAGGGCATGGAAAGAATCAGTGCTTGACTGATAGAGAAAAGGACACAATGTACAGATATAATGGTGATACTTCCAATTACAAGGTACTTCCCTCATTTCATACATGTGTCTAATACCACATGCATGCTGAGATGAGCCTCTTTATGTAGCAATGCATTAAAATCCCACTGGCAACCAATAATAAAGGACTACATACAGGTATTCAGTATTTTTCTATACTAGAATTGACACAGGAAAATCTGAAGCTGTAATCTCTGCTATACAATATTTTTGTGAACTCTGCAATTCTGTTTGTAGAGTACAATGTTTTATAGAATGAAAACTGCCTGCAAAGAGTGTTAGCTCCCCTTTATGCACTTGGCAGATGAACATGTGAGTCATCAACTTCCATCAAAGCAGTAAGAATGCCAACTGCTTCATAGGAAACTGTTTAAAGTGAGATTTTTTTTTTTCTTTTATCCTAATTTTTTTCTGAAGCACTTAGTACTGGCTTTTTTTTTTTTTTTTTCCCCACCAGACCTTAATTATGAATGCCTGTGCTGGGAAGATGGGGGATTCATAGACAATAATCCTTTACTTTCAAAAAATCTCTTTAAAAACAGAGTCAGGCTAATGCAGAGGATAAAGTGGCAGTATTTTTCAAAGAAGGAATGTATTTATTGCTTTACCCATACACACCTCTCAGCTTTGCAGATCAGATTAATATTTTATAACAGAGGTACCAACATTAAAAACATGCATAGAGAGAAAAAATGATCTGCTTTATAAAAACGGGACCTATCCCTTGATCTCTTACATAACATCTATAAGGAGACAGACTAAAAAAAAAATAAAATTGCAGGATGCTCCTTTTTCAAAAATTTTAATTTGGATTTAGCCAGAACATCTGCAGAACGTGCCTTGCTTTAATCAAATCTGTACCCACCATGAAATACACAAGAATTCATCCTACTGTAAAAAAAAATTTCCATCTAACTTGTAATTGCAATATTCATCCTTCTCCCAACTCATTTGATTTCTGTGAAACAAACAACGCATATGTGTCTGAAACAGAAAATTAATCTACTGAGTTGCACGTTATTACAAAGTACCAGTTCTAGACTTGCCAAAGTCATTAATCTCTTAAGTTCTTTGAAAAAGCCCACACAAGCAAATAAAGTTGCTAAGGATGGTAATAGAAGATTATGTAACAAAGCAGGAGCTGGTCTTTTTTATTTAAACTGATTAAAGAGAATTTGTCTTAAAAAGTGAGGATTGAGGATTAGTTTTCATAAGCACATTTTAGATGAATACTTAAAAACAAACAAAAAACCCCCAAACCAACCCCAACAACAACAAAAAACCCCCAACCAGAAAATCCCAGGAAAAAAACATTGTACAGCTTCCCTCATTTAACAAGATTTAATTGTTTCCATAATTATTCTAAGCATAAAGACCCTAAGTAAAAAAATGACCTGGAAAAAAACATCAAATCACAGATGGTAATTTCTGGACATTATACTGCCATCTTGTAAAATAAATAAATAAATAAAATCAGCAAACGGGTATATGCATGACATGGCAAACCAGTGGCTACTGCTTTCAGTCAGGTACTGAGTTCCCCATCTCCTAAATCCTTAAACCTTTAAAAGAACATAAGGCACTCGATTACGTTCCACAGAAAAGCCCTCAGTCTGATGGGATAAACTGAGGGATTCTAAGATGTGTCATTAACACCAGGATATGTTCAGCTGTGCAAGAGTCACCTTTTCATCCACTTTTTTTTTTGGAGCTCTACAAGCAGCTTGAGTATTCTTGCTTGACAACTGCTACATCCAGAGCTTGACAATTGCTAGCTAAGTTCCAATTAAAAAATACACCAACACGTTAGCTGAGGGAAGAATAAAACAAAATCCCGTTGCACTAGCACCATAGCCATGGCACAATCACAGGTGGGGGGATGGCGCGTAGCTTCTGACTGCACCAATGCCTATCGAATAGCTGTTTCTAATCCAGAAATTTTCCACTATACTTCATCTTACCAGGCTCTACAATTTAAAAGATATCTATTTAAAACAATGAACATTATAATTTGTTTCTAGAACACTTCGGATTAAAAATTCTGCTGTCATGGATCATAAATCTGTAATCAAAAAGCAGAGCATATAACAGTGAGTTCATAACATAGTTGTTTGACAAATCCAGTCTGTAACTTCCCTTTCCTACGAATTTTAACACTGGGTAGATATTTAACAATAATTCAGCAGACTAATTATGTTTTCTAAGTGCTGATGTAAACTGAAATTCACAGCAGACTAAATTCTGACATCAAATACACAAACTGTAAGAACAAAGTTGTTGCTTAAAGTTTGCTGCACAACGGGTTCCCTATCCTTCTACAGCTAAGTATCTATTTTATTTAAGTTTCCACTGTACTTTTAAACGTGTAAAATGTGAATAAACCATTTAGTCATTTCATTGTTTGAATGCCAGATCTGTCTTTGTCATGCTGGCTGAATTTCAAAAGACCTGCAGTGACATCCAGTGGTAGTTAAGTTGAAACTCAAGCCTACAAATCTTGGAAACAAGACACAGTTCCTCCCAATCCATGAATCTCTGTCTGTCACCACGTTCAACTGAAGGAGAGCAGGATAGCACCTGGATCTTGAATAGCATCTTCCATGTTGTTACCACAAAAAGAAGGATAAGCTTAAGCACTTTTTCAGAAGATAGGCATTCAGTTGAAAAGGAAGCCAAGCTTCATTTCATATCATCTACCTAGAGCTTCAGAATCTGAAGATTTTCAATCCAGATGCCTTTTCCACTCAAACTGTAAACATCACTTTCAGGACCTAACAGACACTTCAACCACTGGAAATACCTCCCTTGCAATCTAAGGTCTCTCATTGCTCATCGACTCCTAGTCATCCAAAAGCTCCCTGTACAGAACTCACATTAAATACAAAAGATTTCACCTCTCCTAAATTAGAAAAGGGAACACACATCATAAAAAAAAGACTCATCAGAAAAAACAAGATCCCAAAACACAGAAGTGACCTCTTGCTACACTTACTAGGTATGTACGCCTGTGTAAGCCAATATATTTTGAAGTTGTGTATTAATAATTCAAAATAAAGACACCAATAAGTCAAAATTATTTTTCCAGCTTGCCTTAGATCCCACAAAGCCTAGATTTACAACTCTCTCCAATTCAAGAGTACCACAAACAGCTGTAAAAGCTTCAAAATTTCTTAGTCATATGGTTTGATTTTAGGTAGTCCTGCGAAGAGCAGGGAGGTAGACTCAATGATCTTTATCTGTCCCTTCCAACTTGAGATATTCTATGATTCTATGAAAAGCTGTATTTATACAAATAAAGAAAAAGCACATTTCTAGTGCTCTTTACAAACTTTGTTTTAGAAATGTACATTATCACAAAGCAGTTTCTTGGATTAAGAGGGAGAAGCAGCTTGACTCTAATGCTGCACCAGGAGGTTAAGAAAGACTGATAACATAATGTAGATTTTTTTTTTTTTACGTACAGTCTATAATTTTCCACTTGATGTGTACTTCAAAGATTCTTCTTTCAAAATGAATTCAAGGACTCAATGCTAACCAGATATTGAAAAAAGGTGTATGGTGAACAGCGGCAAGGCAACATATCATGGTTATTTTATACGGATCTGGCTATTTAGCAAATAAAATTCTTAAAACTGTAGAGAAACAATTAGCTTCAGATTTAAACTGAGTTTCTTCAGGAACTATCAGCCACATAAAAAGGCCAGACCTACAGCTCAATCAGTTTCAAGGTTAAGTTTTCAGTAAGAAAAACAAAGAATATGTACACGTATATGGTATAACCTCCTCCTGTTGCAGAGTCATGTAGCCTTACAGCTTCCCTCAAGTGTTGTCCCATCCCACTGAAATAAAAAAATAATTTCTTCATTACCTCGGTTACAGATAGTGCAGAAATTGCTTGGTCCTTCACTATGTTTCTTCAAATGATCTGCCATATATGCTGCTCGCAAGTACTTCCCACACACCTGGCATGGAACTTTGTCTTCATGACATGCTAGGTGTGAGCGCAGCCGGTCACGAGTGGCAAAGGAAGCATTACAAGTCTGCAGGTATAATGAGAACCATGTGACTCATCAACTCTGCTAAAAGCACTGATATTGTCAAATATACTTAGTATTGTTTAGAGTAAATACCTTAGACCCTGTGCAAACACACAAATGACATAATGCACAAGCCATTTTCCCACAAATAAAAAATTCCGATCACCAATATACTGCATGAGATGCAACGTTACTACTCAGAAGAATTAAGAAAGCAAGAAAACAGCTCTAACATACTACAGACAGTAAAACCTAAATCAAGATAGAGTTGTAAGGCTTTAGCTCCTCTCTGAGGATCAAGATACTAAAACTTTAAGTAATATTCAGTAAAAGAAATAGCACAAACCACTTCATTCCATTTACAGTAAATTCTGCCATTTCACTGAGTCATTACAATCACTTTGGACCACTCAAAATGTCCCCTCTGTTATCTTCCTCAATTTTACTCTTTGATCTGATCAGTCTAACTTCAGTACACAAGAATCCCTTTGGAGTATGAAGACATACAAACAAAGCATCAGAGAATTGGCTGGGATGAGAGTATGACAAAAGACAGTAAAGGAGCCATCCTGGTATCCACAATAGCAGTGCAGACAAATTGTAGAAGTGAAGCCTCAGAACTGAGCAGGTATCAAAATAACTGCGTAACACCGTAATCTGTTTACAACTTACCCCTGATCAAGGTATCATATTCCACTTTCTACCATGAAACAAGCTCGATTTGGCATAAGATAATATTCATTCTACTTGTCCACTTCCCAGACATAATCCGTATGATGAGTGAAGGCTCCCTCCCATTTTTATAATCATAGCAATTGGCAGGCATAGATGTACATAGCCTACTACAACAGCCTGCCAGTTCTGAAAGGCTTGCTGCATCCCTAATGTGAAGGAAAATGAATCACCAACAACACACTGTACAAGTTATTAAAGATATAGTCTGAAACCATTGCTCACAAGTGCAAGAGGAAAAACAAATGAAAACATACGCTAGAATGACCACACCAAGCAGGCAACAGTGACATTCAAAGAGTGTACAGTGTTTCATTTATACCACCTTTATATAAAAGAACGCAGTTTTAAGATGTATAACCAGAACCCCCTAAAAGATAATATAAGACTATTAAGTGACTTGGGAACTGGATATATGCTGTCTTTTCCAGTATCAGTGTATAATTAAACAACTGTTTCAACAGAGATAGACTTGTTAAAAATAACAATCCTAGTAAAATTACAAAATTATAAGGTCAAATAAGTGAAATAAGAGGATAACCCATGTAATTTTATATCATTTAGTTAATCAAGAACTTAATCAAAAAACCCACTGAAGGCAACTGAAAAGTACCTACCAATTTCAACAGGCTTTACACTCATTTGATCCTATGAGATGCTTAAGCGTGGTAAACTCCCATAGAACTGAGGCTACTCTGCAGCAAGCACAAGACTTCGCACCTCAGAGGATCAAGACTTAATGAACTTAAAAAACTTAAAAGACAACAGTAAAATTATCTGGATTTCTGTGATCTATACAGTTTAACTATGCTCACCAGACAAAGATTCATAAATCACAAGTCGTGAAGATTAAGATCCTTGAACATGAAGACTTCTCTTAATTTGAAATCTCAGTACACAGCGCTGAGCAAAACAGGTGCAGCTTTCACTTGCTAAAATGTTCTTAAAACACTCATTTTAGGCAGGATTCTAGCACTGATACTAATCAATCTGTTGGATATCAACTAAAGATATACAAAGACGACAGCCAAGAGATCCGTCATCGATAAGTCTAAAATTATTGAGCCACAGTAAGCGTCCATACATAAGCATTGGGGGTGCATTAGTTGATGAAGCAGACCAGAGACAAACCACATAAATACAGGGATGCCAGAAGCAAAACCGTAGCTGTCCTGTATTGAACTTAGCAAGTCGAAAGCTTAGGGAAAGGCAGTATAATCACTCTGTGTTTGATTTCTCACTCTTGCTGCTGAGTTGTGCAAAGTTCATCTTTGGAAAAGCTATATAGTAAATATATCTGCGAAGAAGCTTAAAAAAAAAAATTAAGTCCAGTGGAGAAAGCAAGAACCAGTTTAGCTGAATCATAACAATGGGAGACAGGACTAGGTTTAAAGAAAACCCCAAAGTTAATATTCAAATAGTTAATATTTATAAAAGGTATAGAGAAAAAAAAAAAGTTTTATTTTACAAAAGATGTAAAGTGCTAAATGAGTGCTAAGTATTTATCATTAATTGTTAATCATAGAAGAAAACTCTCCAGTGCTTTCCTATTAAGCATTGCACAGGTATATAAATAGATCAAAAAGAATATATATAAAGTTTAAAAAACATTGTTTAAGAAATACCTCTTGAAGTTTCAACTTTTCTATGGATGTGGATGTCTCTGAGCTTATTCCATGGTGGCTGCCATTTTCCTGCTAATAGGCAGGAAGTAAGAGAAATTAGGACAGGAAGAAACTCATTCTGCATTGAAATCAATGGGAAAAGCACTGGACTTGGGATGCCAATTTTAGGTTTACTTAAACAAATAGATTTTTTTTCTTTTTCAAAAGTTGTGCTTTAATTTAACCTGCATTTTTCTCCTTATTTAAATCGCCAGAAGAACAACCTGTCTTTTGTCTCTGAGAAGCAACAAACTTCTGGTTTTTCCCCTTGTTCTTTCGCGTCCATAGATTTTCAGATCACCGTTTCCTCCCGAACTGCAGCCTAACTTTCCTACCATTCACACTCCAAAGCCATCAACCCAGCTTCACCCCTTCCCATGACAAGTTAGCAAACTGAGCTATCCCTTTATGGCCAGAAAACTGACTTACCCCGTCTCCTACATCCAGAAATCAACTGTCAAATTAAAAAAAGAAAAAAAAGAAAAAAAAGAAGAAGAAAAAAAAAAATCACCAGTGCAACAATCCAGGAGAAAAGATCCAGAGTGCCATTTGGTGTCATGTCTGGACATCAAAGCAACTTCTTGGATCGGATTTCTCTGCTGCCTTGGCTCTGTGGAGGCCTTCCCTATTCTGAGCATACTTGAACAGTAATGAAAAAGCTGGAATCAGGTTGTTGTCTGGCATCAGGTGCTACAGGTGCTGGAACTTCAGTTATTTTTTCAAAAATCTGTGAAGCAGAGCCACTATTTTTGAGTGCAGGACTACATGCTGAGTACTGAAAACTGTAGCTGTTGCAGTGATGTTCAGCTTACAATTGTCCTGCTTCTCACAGTTTCATTTGATTTATTCTGAAGTTGGGTTGACACCTTCACGCTTTTGTTTTGGTAGTCCAAAATTGTACCATGATGCCACATCAACAAAACATTAGATATCCACTGGTTTGCCAAGATACATGAGGGCTCAGGTAAATGGCCAGTGAATTTTGTTTAAATAGTAACAGAGCACCACTTCCAAGAATGCCATTACCATACAAGATTCTGAAAAGCTTTTCTGTTTACTGACAGAGTACTTCTCTTTTGCAGTAAACATAAACAAAGCATGACAGTAACAGCACTTTTCAACAGGAACTCAACAGATTCAAAAAGCATGCTCAATGCTGTTCAGGCTACTCTCATGGGGAGCTAATTTGCCAAACAACGCCAATGGAAAAAAGAGAATGGAAAATGGAAAAACAACATGCCAATATTAAGCTATTTTCCTCCTTAGTGGCCAGATTCTGTGTTTAGATACACGTCATGGAACAGAAGTGTTACTGGTTATGAGATAATCACAAGGAAAATTTTATCAATTTATCTATCAGCTTTCAGATTTGAAACAAATTTTCAGTGTGCTAGCATCCTTTCTGTGGTTTGTACCATGTATATCAGATCTACACATATTTAAGAAGACTTTCTAAATCTGACAGGTTATTATGAAGTAATTTTTGCAAAGACACACAACACCTCTTTAACAAATTTTCAACATCTTAAGGTAGATCAAAAAGTAACTTTGCAGGGTTAAACAGTCGAAAATCAAGAATAAACCAAGCCTGAATGACAACCTCAACTTTGTCCTGATGTTTGTAAACTATAGCCTATACCTTTAAACTCAAATGAAGAGTGCATGCAGTATTACGGCACTTTAAACAACACACAATGAGAAAGGCTGCTCTTAGAAATTCCTATCACAAAATACATGTGTGCAAGGAGACGGAGTTGAGCTTGGCTGTGCAATCTTAGCTTCCATATTTCTTGACTTTCTCGCTCTTAGTGTATCCTCTGATTCACACTTAGAGTTTATGTTTAATATTCTTAAACAGAAAACCATAAAAAAATCAATATGAGCTGGCAAAGGACAATTCATGTCTATCAATATTATTCATAAACTGTGTTTGTTCAGTAATCTTGATATCAACTGGCAAAAGACTTACGAGTTTCTGTTTATGTCGGGACCTAAACATTGATTTTCATACTTGCACACAAATACATGCTTATGGAAAAAACTGGTAGTTACCTTCAGTTCATCCAACCAGACCCCTTGCTATCCCCAAATTGTGGAGTCTTTATGAGTGGAATTTTCCGATTTATATAAATCTATGACCCCTAATCATATTAGTAAGCTTAAACCAATCTAAGGCTTTATATAGGATATGCAGTTAAATCAATGTGAAGGCTCAATGGCCTGATTTTCAGAGGTGTTGGGCTTCCACAGATCATACAGAGGTCAACAGAAACCTTTAGATGGCTCTGTATGTCTGAATGACTGTCCACTGGATTATTATAGTTGCAAAATACTTCAAAACTCTCACAGTTTGGAGGGAACATAGGAGAGGTGTGTCAAGAGATGGGGAAAAAACATAGATCAGGAGGCAGCAGTCATGTAGGATTGACTAGGTTAGTGAAATGTGGTTAAAAATTTTAGGAGAAAAAAAGTCCTCTAACCTTCACTGTCTTCACAGAAAATGAAAATGATCTTGCTCCAACTTTCTTCAAATAAATACTAAAATAAATCTTTCTTCAAAGACCAAGCATGGAGACTGTTAGCCCAACAAATGTTTTAGATGTTTGCCCAACAACTATGTGAAGGCAGTGGGTGATAGTGGAAGCTGATTCTCAACTTTCGTTTTACTTAATACTTCCAGGCACCTTTTAAATCTCTCTACAAATGAATTACAAAATATCTTCCTTGATTTGATCTTTCAAACCATAATGAATAATTCATTAACTGTAAAAAACTATATACAATATTATGACATCGTATTGCAAAGGATACTGTGATGCTGTTATCTATATTCTCTCTGGGATAAAAAAAAAGCTTCCAATTTTGCTCAGTGCAATGTTCTGAAGGCTACGTGATTTTAAAAAAACAAAAAAACCACCAACAACAAAAAAAAGAGTACCTTGGAAACTTATGATAATTTACCAATTTTATTTGAAATTATTCTAAAAAAAATGAAATAGGCATTGGAGTCTCCTATTGGCACCAATTACAATTAAAAAAAAAAAAAAAAAAAAGGGGGGGGGGGGGGGGGGGAATCTTTTGNAAAAAAAAAAAAGGAGGGGGGTGGTGGAGGGAATCATTTGTGACGTTGACTCTAAGCCCAGGGACAAGGTGTCTGGGTAAGAGATCTAGGGTGAAACTGGTATAGAGTAGTAGGGAAGAACATCTGGTAGAAGGAGAGAGAGGCAGGAGGACCAAAGCTGTAGATGACACAAGGGGCTGAGGTACGGGAGGGATGTAAAGCTGCTGTCACTGTTGAATGCTGTTATTTACAAACATTTATCCCAATTCACACATACATGAGACTTTTACTGATACTTCGTAATTCTCTGCACACATAAACACAATGCCAAAGATTACCCATACATCAATCTGAACCCCTCCAGCTCCTACCTGACACTTGTGAGGTCTCTCTGAGGTATGCACCTGTTTGATGTGTCCATTCAAGTGGTCTGGCCTTAAAAGAAAATACACATAAGCACACTTAAAACAAATACTAAAAAGAAACTTACAATTTTAACCAAAAAAAAACCAAAACAAAAACAAAAAAAGGGTAAGATCCCAGCGGTGGATCCATTACAAATGTAGTGATATTTAACTTTCCAAGAACCAGACCACCAACAGCTGGGACTCTACCTTGATAAGTACCCTCTCCAACTTGCTAAAAAGGCAGCATTTTCTCAGAAAGAAATGATGACTGAATGATCAGAGAAAACAGGAAATACAAGCTACAATTTTCAAGCCTGCATGTCCCCTTCCAAAATCCTATTTGGATCTTGACAATCAAGGCACTTTGATTTACAGTTGCTGAGTATGTGAAAATCAGACCCTTTTGGTTCATGTCCCAAACACGGATGTAAGAAGCCAACTTTAAGCACCTCTGTGCAAAAAGACTGACTCTAAACTCTGCTGCTGTGACACAATTTCCACCAGCAAGACAAAAAAAGACTGTCCTAACTCACAACTTGATGAGGAGACTGCATTAATACAAATAAAGTGCTCTGAAAGTCCCAACTAGAAGGTGCAATGGAAGAGCAAATTATTACTAAAAAAAAAAAAAAGTTAGACCATTCTTCACAATCAGTAAAGCCTACTTTGAAGAAGAGAGAACTGAATAGCTGCAGATTTTCCTGGTGGGAGTTTCTCCTATTGGGAATAAAGCTTTTCATTGTATGAGGCCAAAACTGCTTGGAAACAAGTTCTCCACCCTCTCCTCCCCCAACTCTCCAGCTGCACCAATGAGAGGGCACAGGATGGAATTCACGCACTGCAGACAGAAAATAGACTGAACTTTGCAGTCAGGCTGTTAAATCTGAGCTCCGGCAAGGGGGCTGGAGCTGAGTAACCGGAAAGACTGGTTGGGGGTCCTTCTAGGTACCTCAAGCCTAGCAACCTCACGTGCTGCGTTGCTGAATGAAGGAAAGGATACTAAAATTAGACATCGTGCTTCCAACTTCCTTTGGCTGCTCCTACGATTGAATACTGAAACTTCAAGAAAAGAGTCTCTACGTTTCATTCATACTTCGATTTTACAAAGATGTGCAAACATTTGTGTTGTTTACTTTTATAACAGCATTCCTGCCTGTTCACATTAACTTACTGGGAAGAATGAGACCTCAACATGTATCTTTCACTTTCCCTTGTGGACAAAAAGCTTTCATACAGTAACAGCAGAAAACTTTACGTGTGAATAAAAATAATAAAAATTGGCAGATGATCTCAGGTAGCACTAGAAGAAATATACTTTCACTTCTAGCTACAGGTGAAATTTTCATTTTATGACTTTCCATCACTAAATTTGCAGTCCTTATGAAGATGCACCCCTCCTCATTGCCAACTAAAAGAAAAAGAAAAAAAAAAAGAGTCTACATTTTCTTTATTTCAGTAACTAAAAGTCCCTCTATCAAAAAGACAGCTGGCAGGGGCACATTTATATAGCTGGGACAATTCTAGCCCTAGTAGCCTTTTGATTTGTTTTCGTATCTCGATTCTTTTCCTCCTGTTAGAGCAAATCAACTGCTGTAGAAAATCGCTGCTGCTACAGAAGTAACACAGAATGTAGGCATCCCCCTCCCCCCACTACTTCTAGTCTCAAAGTGAGCATCAAACCTCCAAGAGTTTCAAATTCATTAACTCAGACCGTAAGATACCGCTAACACGACTACGTGTATCAAACTACTTATTAAATTAACTCCCACAAACAGCGACAACAAAAAATCAGCAACATTAAATGCACAGATCTTACGTATGTTGCAGGGCAGAAACAGGATCCCCTTCAGAAGGATGTAAACCCAAAGGACACAAAGATCATGTATTAAAAGATACTTGATGCTGCAGCCTTTGAAATCTCACCTCTTCCTTCACATTTGGGTGATAAAAAACATTACGAACTAAGAGAAATGAAGGGAAGTTAAGAAAAAGAAAATTTAAAATGGATACGAGAAAAATAATAATCTTGAGATGTATTAATATTTTGCACTTCAACAGCACCTTCAAACTACCTACAAATCAGTAGTCTCAAGACACTTATGTGAGGTAGGTAATTATTTCAATACTCATTTCACAGAAGAGTCATTTGAGGGAGAGACTAACTGATTTGCCCAAGGACACGCATACATCAAGCCTGGGACAAGGCTGGGAAGGTTACCCAGAAGCCAGCTGACTCCCAGTTCTGTGTCTTAATTACTTTCAAACCCTATCAAGAGACTGTAGAACAGCATCCCAGCAGAAATGATGGAAGTCTCCTTTCTCGAGACATTTTAAAACGGAACAGTCAAACTATCCTAAATACAAATTGTTCTTGTTTCCTAAGGGACAGGAAAGACAACTTCCTAGGTCTCCATTTCTGTCTATGTCCTCATAAGTACTCTCTTACCTGGAAAAGCCTTTTCCACAGCTCTGGCAGATGTAGGGCTTTCCCACAGAGCCATCGTGAGATCGAACATGATAGGACATCCTGTCTTTTCGCTTGAACCGTAAGCCACACACTGGACAAGAGTAAGGCTTCTCACCAGAGTGTGACAGCTTGTGCCGATTCAGGTGGTACACGTCCCGAAAAATCTTGCCACAGATCTCGCAGGCCACCTGTTTCCTTGTCCTGCTTCTTTTTCGGGGTGCATCGGGGTCATCCTGACCAGGGACACCATTTTCACCCAGTCGTGGGGGTGGGATGTCTATGTAGCCCAGCTGTAAGCTTGTCACCCCATGTTGAGCCTCATGCTGACGAAGACGATTAGCATCCGTAAATACTTTCCCACAGAGGCCACAAGGCAGGATACCAGCCTCTCGCAGCCCCCCTGGGGTACCGAACATCATAGAGTCCAAGAGATTGGCTTTACGGGGTCGCCCTCTGCCCCTCTTGGTGCTTAAAGTGGGGGCACTAGCAGCAACATTCTGGAAGGGTGAGGCCAGCAGTGGTGGGGACAGAGGTCCTGCCACCATGGGCAGACGGTCCACACCCTGCAGGACAGGCAGGGAGGACTGCGCGGCAGTGAGCGCAGCCCGCGTGGCCTCATCTTCAGGCATACCAGCGATGCCATTGCCATTGGGTGCTAAAGCGGCACCGTTGGTCATGTCAAGAGGGAAGCCGAGGTCCGCAGCCCCTGGACGGAAAAGCATAATGTCGGGGCGCGCAGGGGGCACCAGGATCTGCACGTTGGACTGTTTGATGACCTCCTGGCAGATGTCAATCACGGAGCGCATCAGCAGGAACTTGGCGGCCGTCATGAGCTCCGGGAAGCTCTCCAGCCGCACCACGATGCGCGACGTGTAGGCGAAGTCCAGGATGTCTCCGAACACCTTGGAGCTGATGGTGTGCATC
>VXBL01000841.1:98973-136673 GCA_013400195.1 Aramus guarauna | reverse complement strand
CTCGCCTCGCCTGAGGAGAGCCGATCCCAGAGGGGCCAGGGGCTGCAGAGCAGAGCGGCCTCCTCCCGCTCTTTCATTGCAATTCTCACCCCCACCCCCCGTACTAAGCTCAACTCTCAGCCTGACTAGAAGAGCGAGGCGCCGGCATTGTGGGGGAGGGAAAGGGTACAGCGGGAATTCTTCCAGTGCAAAAATGCCCTCCTCTCGGGAGCAGTCGGGAGAAACGGTACCCGCGGGCCGGGGGGCTGCGGGAGGCACGGGCAATTGCACGGCCCCGAGTGCCTGCCTCCATGTTGGGGAAACTCTGCTGCCCCGCTGAGCCTCGTGCCGCCCGGGGTTTCCCTCGGAACCCAGCACACCCCACGCTGCGGGACTCCGCTGCCCTGAAGTTAGGCTTCCCCAGGCCCTCAGCGCTCCAAAACGCATCGCTGTAATTCACTGGCGGGGTTGCTTGGACTGTCCTAGTGCTGAATCTTCCCCGTGTGCTCAAGGTCTCTCTGTGAAGAACTTCTATTTCAACATCATCATCATTACTCATTTTCAGCTGAATTTTGCTTTGTCTCAGAGAAGAATTTTTCTCTACTTTGGGAGAAATGCCCCCCCCCCTCCCCCCCTTCCAAAGCAGAGTTCTTTGTTAAAGACAATACTTTTTTAAAGTGTTCAGGGGCACTTTTTTGCATTTGTAAAATCAAGCCTAATTAAGAATCCTTGGATGACCTATTCACAATCCAGTATCGTCACTTAAACTATTCTGTAGAAAATACTGAACTTAGCACATGCGAAGGCATCGCAAACTACAGAGCCTTCCAAGAGCTCAAACCTAGCTCTTGAATTAAATAGTGATGGAACTGAAAAAGCATTCTGGGTACTGATGTGCAAATGAGCGCACCAAGCTTCCAACTTCCAAAATGCAACATTACATTAACACTTAGGGCCACAGTGCCCTCAGCCTGTACACTGGATTTCTCCAGCTTTTGATAGGAACTGTTAGCCTACACTGCGGGCAGAATATTAACAGTAGCTTTTTATTACTGTATTATGTATGCACACCCCTAGATATGAACATATATTTTGAGAAATTTGAGGTTGTCTGAGTGGTAGCAGTTCTGATGAACCCAGCTCGAATACACCATATTACACAGATAATGAAGTGCTCACATTCTGCAAGTCTGTGTGTCACAAACACAAGAGCTGTACTTGCTACAGTGAGGAAAATGATTACATTGAAACCTACTAGCCAGCCTGCATGCACACACAGAGAGCAGTTAAAGAATCTGGAATTTGCTTATCTTTCCTAGTGGTTTTGGTCAGTTGTGCGCCTTTCCCCCCCCAGTGGTTTATTAATTTGCTTTCTTTTAGTCCCCAGCCTCCTGACATGGTTCCTGCTTCCTATTTCAGTTCCCTCCTTGCCTGTTCTTTGTCTCTCCTGTAGGCAGGGGGAGGGGGGTCCTGCCGCTTTCACTGCACTTTCCTCAGAACTTTCTCCAGTTGCCATGGAATGTTCTGGTTTCAGCTTCCAGCCCTCCTGTTTAAAAGGCACCATCCAACACGCCCTGCCTGCTTCTTTAGGTAAAAGCTAAGAATTCACCCCAAAGCATGGATGTTTCTTGGCAAGTGACCCAGTCATACTTGCCATGAGGACGCCAGATCAGCACGCTGGGAGCTCATTCTGAGTAGGTTGCTGGATGCTCGTTAATGACTGCCAGCACATTGCGCTCCCAAGGAAATCACAAGGACACCACCATACCATTCACCTCAGCTTCTCAGCAATCTGGCATGGTTAACAGCTGGATCTCTCCTTTTAGTACTTCCACTCTTACTATACTGGCCTCCCCCACCTTATGGCTTCACCAACACATTTAAAGAACTTCTGGTCCCAAACTTACCCCTTCTCAGAATATGAGACTATCAAAATAGTCATTCAACTAGCATTTGCTACAGTGTAGCCAAATTTCCTCTATTTGCAAATAAGCAGTTTGTGTCATACTGAGACAAATATTGGCTCATCAGTATAAACAGACTTGGAAGATGAAGTTTCCTAAATATAACGTGATGACTAAATATCATTTCCCCATACTTAAGGGAAGTGTACAGGTATGATTAACTCATTTATCATCACAACTACCTAGTTACAGTCTTGAAGACAAAGTTCCAGATGATGAGAGAGAGTTTTGAATTAAAAAACTTACATTTTCAGTACACAGAGTTTCCTCCCCTTTTCAGATGATTCCTAATTTATTTTCTCTGACATCTACTACATCTGCTGAACTTCTTTTGAATTCACCTCTCTCAAATAAAGGCATTTTCCTCAGCTACTTTATTCAGCTTCTCACTATTTCCTGTCTCACTTCTGCTCATGGGAATTCCTGAGCTGTCCCTAAATGTTTTGCAGCTGTCTGGTCCCCGCTGAAGCACTTTGATTGGTATTTCAATACTATTAAAAATCTTCTTTTGCTCTGAACATATGTGTACCATTTGGGACTGTATACTGTACATTGCTCACTTCACTGCACATCAATTGCTACTGGCCTTACTCCGAAGTGCAGACCTTAAATTGGTCTGCAAATATAGGAGGCAACAAAAGACTCTGTTACAGTCAAATCTATTCAAATATATTTGGGTATACGTTAATTAGACTTGAGTCATACCTATTTGTTGAACATTCTCAATTCATGCATCTGTGTAGGTCTTCAGGCTACTGAAATTTTTCAGAGTAGTCTCCATTATTATACTCTGGAAGGTTAGTTAGTCACTATTTCACATGGATTATAGCATTAGCAGAGACATTTCTGCATAACACTTGTGCCAGCTAATTCAGTCATATGAACCATTTCCTTTTTATGCATGCTCCACAGAAATATATAACGTTGCACATTTCATGGCACACTTGCAATTCCAGTGAGTAGCTGTCAGTTTTTCTGAGCTTTCACTGGAATTTTAATTAACTGTGACTGATCTAACAAGCAATTAATTCAGCATTCATTACTTGTTAGGTTGATTATTACTTAAATTTAGTTTTTTAAAGCTTACTCAATTTTTTTATTGGGAATCATCCCATGAGAATGCTATCCCTAGCAGCAAGGATTCTCAGACTTGGAGATAGCACAGTTTCCTCTGTAATCCAGACGGGGGTTAGTGATTTATCAGCTTTCTCCTCTAGAAACAGACAAACAACTCTTGTTTAAAAATACCTAGCATTCTCACAAAACCGACAGCAACTGCTAATAGGGAGGTATATAATGTTATGAAAAGTATGCAGAAAGAATTATTTTAAAAAGGGAAAACTGCACTGTTTGCTTTTCTTCTTCTTGATCACTCTCCTCAGTGCACTCATGCCCTGTGTAGTCTATCTGTTGCATGGCAGTCCACAACACAGTCTGGGGAGCTGAAGCTAAACTACAGAACTTTTGTTGTTAAACTAATTTAACACAGTCTGGGAAGCTAACCTTCGATACTTAATCTCCCTTTTGTTCGCCTAATTTCTTCACTCTGCCCAGTTTAACTTATTCTAGACTGCCTGGAACCAAAGCAACCTGAGCCATTCAAAACAAGACAGCCACATTAAGGGTCTGGTCAAAATGGGAATACTACCTAGGATTCCATCTAATCAGCTCCCCATGAATTAGGCATCCATGCCTCGCTAAGTAAACCTGACAGACAACTTTCTCATGTAAAACACACATTACAATACAATCCTAAATATGCAATGCAAGTAGCAAATGTTTGGTATTTACAGATTAATAGCTAAACCACTGTGCTGTCCTCACAAGGACTTCTCCATAAATACCAAGTAAACTGGCATAAAAAAAATTTAATCCAGGAAGACAACTATGAATAGATACATCTGTATTTCTTAAAACATTCAAAAGACACACAATTTTCTGTCTATTGCGTCAAGAGTCAATGAAGATGTGAATTGTGTCAACTTCCACAGTTACTTCACCTCGGGCAATCAGTATTATGGTTTCATTGAAGACTCAGTACTATAGATCTCAAAAATCTTACCTTTTGATAGCAGGGTTCTCAAAATCTCTTTCTTCCAAACGGGTATGCAGCTGGCCCTTAATCAGCTCATTATAACCACCTTAAAAAGGTTTGTCTCTTCTTCAGCATGAGCAGTTCTTCCCTGAAGTATAATAGGGTTAATTAGCAGACAGTTCTCAAATCAAAGTACAATTCATGGGAAAAACAAAACAAAACCAAAGGTAAGTTTGCAAAATTGTAAAAGAAAAAAAACCCCACAGACAAATCACCTTAAAATGAACAGATTCTCTATATGCCTTAACTTGCAGTTAACTTGCAGTTTTTTCATGAGGGAACTCTGACAGTTTGGTTACCCACAATTCTTAAAATCGTAAGTACTCAGGTCAAGGTTATCATTTGATACAGATTATTTTTCACTGGGCTGGTGATAATTGCTGAGAGGATATGAAATTTCAAGAGCCTTGTTTCATAGGCAATCATGATTTGATTTCCTCTCCATCATCTCCTTCCCACTTTTTTAAATCCTGCAGAAATCCCCACCACTAAGCTAGAAATGTAGTTCCTAGAAGGTCCACAAACACACATAGCATTAGTGCAGCTGCTTGCCAGTATATTCTACAGCTTATGTCATAAAGTGAATTACCAAAACCACAAGCGCTGTACTACCAGAGTGGCTCTTAAGCTCAAACGACCTTCTCAGTGCACTGTGAATAGACTTGATATCCACAAGTATTTTGCCATTGAAGTTACTGAGTAGAATAAAAAGGAGGAAAAGAAAAAAAAAATTAAAAATTGCCTGACTAAGCGAGCATGCACTGCTTATTTTTAAGAAGGGTCTTAATGGGTTTTTAATGAAGTATACACTACACAAGTTACCACAATGAATTTCATACTCACAGGTTTTACCATTTATTTTACAATAGTAAATTTTACATAGTTATCCAAAAGACTTGCAAGCCTCTTCTCAACATACTTAGTTTGCATCTCACGTAAGTAAAACTCTTACTCAAGGTAAAATAATAGCTGTTTCAGAATTTTGCCCATAATGAAGCAGCTTAATTAAAATTGGTAGTTTGACAGAAAACACACTAAATGCATTAACTACTCAGCTCTCCTATTGAAGTGATCTACAGTTATCATACTCGCAGGGCAGTGCTATGGAAACATGAATGTTTCAATCATTCTGCGGCAACTGCACATTCCTGTTGTGCAAAAATAAAACTGAGGCACAAGTAAAGGAAATGACTTGCTCAAAATCAATGAGTCAGCAGGACTGGAGTACATAGAATATGAATTTCTGACACCCATTTCTGCTACAGTCCTCCATCATTCGGATCTTGCTAATGAGGTATGTGCCATTTCAGTCACATTCCTGTCATTGTAGCTTGAAACACAAACTCCTATTTTTTCCCAATCACTGATTCCATATTGTATTGTGTTTCTTAATTGTTTGATGAGACAGCCTTTATTTCAGATGCAGTCTTCCTGCATTTTCTAAACGTGCAGTAGTATATTGCTTTCCTTACCCTATTAAAAATACTATTAGAGAAGTGCTTATGTTATATACTTTGTCAGTTAGTAATTCATATGACTACTTGATCATTTGGGCTTTTTTATTTATTATTATTATGTTTTATCTTTATTTGGTGTTGGCTGACATAGTAGGCAGTTGGCCACCTGAGAGATTGACTCTGCTACTTTGTACAATTTACAACCTTTGGAAATATACCCTTTCCTGCACTTCATCTAGATTTCCTAAATGGAATGCTCTCAATTTAAAAAATATACATAGACATTTTAATAATAATAAAAAAAAAGGCAATTCACATACTACATCTTCCATCAGCACCCACTATAAAGCTCAATTAACCTTTCAAGTAGAGCTCAGTCTCTTGCATCTCTTTTCATTTTCCCCTCAGGTTCCACGGGGGGCTTTTTCCTCTTCTGACATTATATCCAATTTTCTATGAATATTTTCCTTGATTTTTCCCTTCTCTGTCTGAGTTTTTTTTTAATAAACTTTTATCATTTGCTCTCCTTTTTCTAGCTTTGACTGCTGTCCTCAGAGGACATATTTATCCATTCCCAATTACCCACCTTTCCGTCACTTTCCCAGTTGTCACACCTAACTTCCCACAGTCATAACCACCCTGTTTTCCAAGCGTCACATCACATAAAACACCTTTATATTAAAAAGTCACAACAGTCATCAAAGTAAATAAAAATAATTACATCCTATTCACAACCTGGAACCAACCTCTCAAGTCTTTCTGAAGCTTAAAAGAGGGTACTGTTATAAACTAATATGAACTACTTTAAATACTCTCACCGATTACTAAGTGTTAATTAGGCTCGGAAAAAAAAAAAATCAGACAAGTTATCTTACTCCCTTCAGGTCATTAAGGAAAATACTCAACACTTTTTAGGTGCCTAAATCCCTTACAGGATCTTCGCTTGAGTAACTTTCTGGGGAAAAAAGGATTTAAGGGCATATACTGAACAGTTGTACATTAAAACTATGAATACCTGAACCAGTAAAATAAAAACCTCCCAGTAACTAAATTTTCAAATCATATATGTTATTGACATCTTTTGTTCATTCAGCCCACACTTGGAAGAATAATTTTTAGTTAGATTCAATATGTGGGATTTGGAGTCAGTTTGTAAGAACAACTATTACTGTTGCTAGCATCAAGTTCTGAAGTTAGGCATCATCTACTGCAAAAATAGAGGTGGTCTTAAATGCTGATTGAGCATTCAAAATTTGCATTTTCCTCAGTGTTTTTCCTGTTACTAAAAGGGACCACAAACATGGACTGTATGGCTGAATTCAGCTGAGGCTTAGACAAGTCCAATTCCATCTGAAGTAAGTGGGAAAAACTTTATACCAGGACCAAATCTGCTGTGCCCTATGTTGAAAACGGATATTGTTCACAAGGAATAATTAGAAAAACCATGAACAAATATACAGCGGTAGGTGCATTTATATTTACCCTAGCTTAGCTGAGCTAACATTCCGAGGAATAGTAATCCCATTTTATTTGAGATTCTATTTTAGTAAGCTCTGTATAAGCTTATATTAATGACGGTTCCTACTATAAAGAGTTTATGACATTAGAGGCTGCTTTTTTGATTAAGATGAGACAAGCAGGGGATATGCAGAGAGATAGCAAATAGCAGTGTGGTTTACTCTGCACTAGTGCTGTCTTTTTTTTTTTTTTTTTCCTTTTTCTTTTTACTGTAGGTTAAAGATGACTTAATGATCTGTAACAATTCCATTACCAAAATTGTTATAAGGTTAGTTAAATTTTGTCAATCCTACAATACTCAGAATCCTGTCTGAAGATGTGGTAGGTGGTTCTGCAAGTGTCATTATAAACACTTCTACAGTATGGGCTCAGGAGAGTATATTTCTGTTTAAAAACCATGTTAAGTGTTAGATTTGGATACATCATATAAAACCAGACTTTGTAATAAACAGAGACAGAAAAGCTTTCCTGGAAAGGTTACTGAATATGGAGAAAAAGGTTTCTAGAAATTATTTCAATTCTGACAAAATATGACAGGGAAACAAAGTTAGAGGCTCTGAAAGCCTGAAAACTTATAAAAAATGTATTTCCTTATGTCATAAAAATACTTTTTATTCCAAATCCAACTGTTTGGCTTCTCGTGATACTGTCAAGAGCTGGAGATATTCGGCTCTTTACATTCTGAGGGGGCCATTAAAAAAAAAATCCTTTATCTATTTAATTAGCCTGCATTCAATGGACAGTTACAGATGTCCCTGGGGCAAAGTGGTATGGTCTGGGCTCAGCTGAAAGGAGCCGTGAGAAAGCTTCAGCATGGAAGTCCTGCTTTTGTTAAGCACCAGCTCCAGAAGGCTCTCCTACGACCAGAGTAGCAGCTCTACCCGATTCAGCAGGGCTGTGGAATACGTACGCACATCTACACACCTGGTCATGAGCAGAACTGCAAGTGGACTACAAAGAAGATAAGAGCAGAGGCAGATCTCCGCGGACGTCGAAGCACCAGGTCCAGTTTAACCACCAGGAAAGGCACATGCCACCTCCCCTGACGGGCAGCCAGTGCTCCACAGCCAGGCCTGCCCACACACCTGCGAGCCACCCTGCCTCACCGCACAGCCGTTTTCCCTCTCCCCACCACACCTCGAGCACGTTTTCCCTCACAGACGAACACCCACAGCCTCAGCCTCACGCCGGCTGCCACATCCACTCTCACCACCACAACGCCAGTGCCTCCCTCACAGACGCGCACCTCAGCCTCGCAACGACCGTTTTTCTCCCCTCACCCCTCATCAGCTCTCTCGCACACACGGCATCGGAGGCTCGTGCCGATTCCTACACCCCCACAGCTGCCTCAGCCCCTCTCTCATACACACACACACACGAATCACACACTCCTCCTTCCCGGCGCCGCAGCCCGCCGCGCCCTTCCCCTCACACCGGTGCCCGCTGCTGTGAGGCGGCGCGAGAGCGGCGGTGCCCGCGCAGGGGGCGCTGCGGCGCCTCCGGACAGGTCAACGCGCGAGTCAAGCGGCGCGCGCCGCGGGCTCTTTCCCGCCTGCCGTCAGGCGCGCGCCCGCTGACTTCTCGCGAGCGCTGGCCTCGCTCCCGCGAGAGGCCGCCTTGCGCCTGCGCGGGGCCGGGCCGGGCCTGAGGAGGGTTGCTGCCGTGGTGGCTGCCGGCTGGGGCCGCGACCCGCCGCCGAGATGAGCGGCACGCTGGCGAAGATCGCGGAGATCGAGGCTGAGGTAACGCGTCGGCCTTCTTCCCGGTCGGGGCCGGGCCGGGCCAGGCACGGCACGAAGTGCCGGATGGGGCGACCGCAGGGCTCCGGGGGAGGCAGGGGTGGCCGCCGTGCTGCTCCGTGAGGGGGTGGCGGGGCCCTCCCGGTGCTGTTGGGGTCGTGAGGCGCCGCGCGGGAGTCGAGGGGCGGTGCGGCCCGGCGGAGCCTCTCCCGGTGGTGAGCCCTCGGTTCCGTGCTGTTGCAGATGGCCCGGACGCAGAAGAACAAGGCCACGGCTCACCATCTGGGGCTGCTGAAGGCCCGCTTGGCCAAGCTGCGCCGGGAGCTCATCACCCCCAAGGGAGGCGGCGGCGGCGGCCCCGGGGAAGGTGCGTTGCTCTCCGAGAAGGCTCCGGGCGGCTTCAGCGGCCTCTGCAGAGGTGGCCGCTTCTCCCTGCTGAAGTGCGGGGTGTGTGACGGAAATCGATCTAACGGGGGTGGCTCTTGTCCGCTTAAATCGTGTCAGGCTGCTGAATAAATCGGAGCAACCTTCTTCCCTCCCTCTTGTGGTTCCCAGTACAAGACCTTAGCCGTGGCTTGTGGCACTTTCTAGGGCTTTGGGGTGGGGCCCTTGTTAAATCATGTATAAATGGATTTCTGTGTTTTGGCTAATATAATCTTGTATTTGCAGAAGTCTTAGGGGGTTTATATGAAGAAGCATCTTGCAGGAGGCACCTATTTTTATGTATAAAGATATGAATTGTGTAAGCTGCAGTGCTTAAGGGAATGTCCCGCCTACACCCAAGCCAATTATAGCCCACTGGGAACTCTTGCAGCCTATACTTCATTGACAGGTACATGCCATGGAGTGTTATACTGGTGCAAGGCAATATAGATTGTGCACTCTCTGTTTCATACTTTCGTTCCCCTTGTAGGGAAGCTTACCTGGCTTTCACTCAGACAATATTAAAAGTAATAGTGGGACTGTTGTCCAGAACCTTAGAAGACAGAAAATGGCCATCTTTAAACAAATATTTTTGCTCCTCATTTGCAGGCTTTGATGTTGCAAAGACAGGTGATGCCCGAATTGGGTTTGTGGGTTTTCCATCAGTGGGGAAATCTACTCTTCTAAGTAATCTTGCTGGTGTATACTCTGAAGTGGCAGCATATGAATTCACTACACTAACTACTGTGCCTGGAGTCATTAGATACAAAGGAGCAAAGATACAGGTGAGATCTTTTTGTGTCTGTGAGGATAAGATTGTCTGTATAGATGCTGTGGTGTTACGGCTGAATGGTCTAGCTTGACATTAGCAGGTTAGAAGTGACATGTAAAAGTGCTTGAGAATACATTGGAAGCTTTTCCATGAGATACTAATTTTACCCTGCTTTTCTTTTTGCTCTGGGAAGTTCCTGTGGTAGTTCTCATATTCTCTATGAGATGATCTGTACCATTGTACCAATAGAACACATGGGATAATATAATATAATATAATATAATCAAAGGGGAAATGATTTTGCAGTATTCTATTCAGATTTGCACTAGAGTCAGCTGGTTTAGGAGAAATGTAAAAGTAAGATTTATTTTCTCCATGAAGAAAAATATTTTTCTCACGAGTTACTTTCTTTCCTCTGAACAAATAGCTGCTTGATCTCCCAGGAATTATTGAAGGTGCCAAGGATGGTAAAGGCAGAGGACGGCAAGTCATCGCAGGTGAGTATATTGGAGCTGGAGGCAGCATCCTATTACTGGTCCAGTTAGTACAGCTTATGAGAATGAAGGGTTGAATCACTGTTTCTGATGTCTTTAAAAAGCTGAATTGTATGCTGGAATTGAGCTGCCTGCTGTGAAGTAGTAGCCATTTTCATTTCATTCTGGCTTCAGTTGTGGCTTCATGCATCTGCTGAGTTCGTGCTCTGCATTGACACTGCAGTGAAGGTATATTAACAGTTTTGAAGGCAGATGTAATCCATATTAAACATCAGTGATGCTTGGCCAGCACTACAGACTTCAGTCTTTCACTGTAATTTAAAAATAAGCAGTGTCCTGGCCTTCAGGGTTTTAAAATTGTCATCAGCCACTGAGCCATATTTTGTGTTGTTTTGTCTCAGATTGTGTGTGAGCATACTTTTTTGAGGGACGATTTTCTTTTTCTGATTCTTAGTTGCTCGAACCTGTAATCTCATTCTGATTGTTCTGGATGTGCTGAAACCCCTTGGTCACAAGAAAATCATTGAGAATGAACTGGAGGGATTTGGAATTCGTCTGAATAGTAAGCCCCCCAATATTGGCTTTAAAAAAAAGGATAAAGGAGGCATTAACCTTACAGCCACAGTAAGTTGGAAGTTTTCTTTAACCAAAATTAAAAAAAAATTGCTTCAAGAAAGAGGCATTTGCAATTAGTGGTATGCCTAGGACCATTCCTGTGCTATGACTTCTTTAGAAGCTGAACTGCAGTACTGTGCTGTAGTCAGTTACTTTTCTTGGAGGCCATCCTTACCTGCCCTAGGAGCCTGACCACCTCCCTACCCCCAAATCAGAGGCTTGGTTGCTTTCCAACAATTACAAGTTCCAAGGCCCAAAGGAGAGTGTGCAAAAACTGCCTCTCATTTGGTGACTACAGCATTCTTTGGGAGAAGAGGGCTCAGAGTTCCAGGCCTTGCAACCTTGACTACTCCTCATTTTTCACTTACCACTGAATCTTTAAAAAAGTAGAAATAGCCAGAGATACTAAAAATCAGAACTCCCCTCTGGAATCTGGGTACCTAACATGCAGTTGTCTGGGCATTAACCTAGTAGATAGGCAAGTTTGTATTGCTGCTGGTCCCAGATTGACAGGAAACATTACTTTTGAAATGTCTGATTGCAGCTGTCAGTCGTGTTAATATAAATAAAGCTGTCATGATTTAAATCTTTTTTTTTTCCCCCCTCTCCTGAGGCTAACTATGGTAAAATCTCAGTCAAGTCCAATAACTTAACAATGCAGCTATTATTTTTAGTAACCTATATGCGGCGATTTCTAGGTGATAGTGTTATTAATTGTAATGCTTGATTTGGCTGTAAACTCTTCCGTTCGTTAATACTGTGTCTACGTGCAGTGTCCTCAGAGTGAGCTGGATACTGAAACAGTGAAGAGCATCTTAGCAGAGTATAAAATTCACAATGCCGATGTCACACTGCGCAGCGATGCCACTGCTGATGACCTAATTGATGTTGTTGAAGGGAACAGGTACTGTTGGGACCCTGGCTTTGGCATACTTGCAATTTATATTACAAAGAAAAGAATCATCTCTGAGGTTTGCTTCCTACAGAAGCTAAGCTAGCAATGTGGTATCAACACGTGCTGTTTAGTACCTTGCTGTCCTTTTAAAAAATGAAGTTTTTTGAAGGTAGCAGTGTATTGCTGCTAGGCTGCTGTAATGGTATTCCCTTCCCTTTGCAGGGTTTACATCCCATGCATTTACGTCCTAAATAAAATTGACCAGATTTCCATTGAGGAACTAGATATCATTTACAAAGTACCCCACTGTGTACCAATATCTGCTCATCATCGCTGGAACTTCGATGATCTGCTGGAGAAAATTTGGGACTACCTGAAGCTAGTACGAATGTAAGTCCCGATTGCTGCCTTCTGTGGAGTTCAATATAAGGCTGAGACTCAAAAACGTCTCAAGAATTGATGAATGATGATTATTTTATAATGTTTTTCTGCTGGCATAGAACTCTGGCTTTCTAATGACGATGTCTTTTGTCACTGAAGTATGTTTAATCCGTAAATTGGGAGATTGTGCTCTTGTTGTCTGTTTTATGATGGAGCATTTCCTAACATTCACAAGTGCTGTGAACGTCTTGTAGGGGAATTAAACAAGGACCTTGTGAAATCAAGTCCAAAATAAGCTTTTAAAAATTCCTGAAAATACGGACTTCTGGTCAAATTTAGTGCAAAGTTAGGAATTTCAGAGGTACCTCTTTTCAGTCTGTCATGAGTGACATGCATTCAGCTCTCTTAACAGAACTGATTTTAGTTCTTCATCTAGCCTTTCAAATATTTTTGCTATAATTTATTACAGGTTTACCTCACACTACTAATGCATTTCTTCAGATGAATTTATGGATGAATCTATTAATACTCATAATGCAGTAATTGTAGTCTTTTAAATGTATATCTCTCTCCTTGTGACAATACAAAACCTATTGTAAAAAGGGATTTAGTATGTGTAGGTATCTGGGCTATAGAATGTCAGTTTTTTTCCTAATATAAGTTTTTCACAGAAAAATAATCAGAACCATAATACAGTAGATGATCTTTTCCATCTATTCTTGTGTCATCTTTTAAGCAACTACAGAAAACTCACTAGGGATAAACCTTCGCAGTTACAAGGGAGAACCTGCTGCAGCCATTGGTACCCACATACATTTTCAGCTTTAGAATACCGTACAATTTACACAATATCTAATGCCACCACTGAAATAGTGGAACTCGGCCCAAGCACCTAGGATGACAGTGTGAATAACCTATGAAGTTTCAGGATGGGTTGAAAGGGAAGAAGAGATTTTGTTATTGACTGACTGTTCCATCTGTGTTACAGCTACACCAAACCTAAAGGGCAGCTCCCAGACTACACTTCTCCTGTGGTACTACCTTACTGCAAGACCACAGTGGAGGACTTTTGCATGAAGATCCACAAAAATCTCATTAAAGATTTTAAATAGTAAGTATTATTGTAAAATAATATTTTATAGAGAAGGGAAAATAACCTGCCTCCTGGTATATTCTTTCATTCTCTTGTAAACTAGAACAGGGTTTGATTATTTTATTTTTCTTCATATGTTGAATGGCATAGATCTCCCTGTGACTATTAAACCTAGGATTTAAATTACTATATTTGATGTTCCTATGATCTTTCCTGGCTAAATGTTTTTCTTTACATTTGAAAGCAGCATTAGATGCAGCATTACAGGCCATCGTCCTGTATGCACAAGTATTTTGGATGACTTCATACTTTGTTTTGATCTGCTTGTACTCTGGTTCACACAGACCACTCATCCAGGTACTTGCAGGAGAACAAAAATAGCTCTTACGCATTGCTTTCTGTATTAGCTTTGTGACAGAAATAGCTGTTGTTCTGCTGTTCGCATGTTATACTTCTAATCCTTTTAAATTTGATTTTTCTCCTCCTTTCAGTGCACTGGTCTGGGGTTCATCTGTTAAACACAACCCTCAAAAAGTTGGTAAAGACCATACTCTTGAAGATGAGGATGTTATCCAGATTGTGAAGAAATAAAGTTGTTCTGACATGGTGTGCTACTGTGCCTGAAATGTGTCATTAGGTATAAGTGGTAATTTGTATCAAAGGGGTATCAGTTCTTTATGGTAGTACCTTACTGCATGGTAGAACTGATGTTTCTGGCCAACTTGTACTGCAGTGTCCCATTCTGGCAGAACTTAAAACAAAAACTCACGTTAAGTGACTTTCACAAGGGCAAAAATCTTACAAGGAAGGTTTGATGCTTGGGATAACTTTCTGCTGCCTGTGTATGTCTTTTTAAATGGGAAAAAAGCTCACACACCAGGAATTATTTTCTAAATTAGAACAAAACACAAAAAGCAGAGGCTGGAGAACTGCATCTTGTGAAACTGTACTAGAGGACATAGTTCTAGCTCTGGCTGCCTTAATCTGAAATGTTCTTGTTTGAATATTTCCAGGCTATTAATAGTCCTGCAGTTGTGGAAAAGAAGGTAGGTTCTGGTCATGAGCAGTCACTTTTTCAGTTGTTTATATGAGTGGAAGTAAACTAGATGCTTTAAGTTTTCTTAAAATAATTTCCTGCTTAGAGAAGTCAAGTTGCACAAGAGAAGCAGGCTGCTCTAAAAAGGAGTGGCTCTTGTGCTTTTTATTAATTTCTATTAAAGTTAGAGCTCTAACATGAGCAAAAAACTTATCAAATACCTCTAGCATTTGCTTTCCTACAAAAAGGAAGTAGGGATGTTTACTTAAATGTGTCAAAAATGCTCCCTCACATTATTACATAGAAGTACAGTGATTTTAGACACCCATTCAAACCCTAAATCCTTGTAACAGTAGTTGCTTTCTTACCAGGCTGAGTTGCCATTTCCCTAGTAGTTATTCTAAGCTTAAAGTAGATTCCTGCATAAGAGAGCTGTGGTGGGGTTGTCAGCCTTGAGTTGAAGGGGGTAGACTAGAAGCTATGAACAGTGAACCTCACTCACCCTTTCTTTAGAGCCAGTTTTATGAGTTCTTCTAGTACACTGGAATCTCATTCCTTACACTTAACAGGCTGTAGAAAAAAACCCATTTAAATGCAGCAATTCCATTGTGTGGCTTCACTGAGGCCAGTTACCTTCAAAGCAGACTCTTTCCCTGCATGGAAGATAGGAAGTTGGTAGTTTCTGCAGATTCAGTTCAAACCATAGTTTTGGCTTACACACAAACAATGCCAAAAATTATCAATATTCTGACATTATAGTTTAGTTCAAGAGCAGTTGATACAGACAGCTGGTAGAATCAACTTTATTTACAGAATGTTACTGGGAAAGTGTCAAGTTAAAAAAGTATGAAAACAGTCTTACAAGGACAAGCTGGTGATTGCATGTTTTACACAGATTGTTGTAGGAACAACCACTAGAAGACCCTCCACAGATTCCACATTGGAGATTTCAGCTTGCTATTTCTGTACAACACAGTCTCTGCTGGACTGCAACAAACCCACCACAGCATGCTGGCAATTATTATAATACAGTCAAGTGATTTTTTGTTTTGTTTTGTTTTTCTGCTGCTGGTTTTGCATTCAGTGAGACCTAAGAAAGAGCAAGTCCGTGAGAATTCTGGGTTTGCTTTCACCTTTTTTAAAAGAGCACAATGGCCTAAGCTAGATAGGGGACATGACAGCAGTACTAGACTCAACACAAGTGAGAAAGTGAAGTGAGGAACCATGCAGTAGAAGGATGGAAGAGAACACTTAACTGTTCAGGAAAGTGAAACAGGCTTAAAAGGAACATAGTATTTTAAAACCAAATATACACAGTAAGATCACAAAACTACCCCATCCTCCCCCTTTCAAGCCACAGAACAAGACTCCAAAGGCAAATTTCACAGTAATTGCATCAGCAGATGCACACTCGATTGAGGACAGTTCTTGGGACTCCCTTCTATACGTAGGACTGAAGGCAGTATAGAACATACCACAGCTATGACTGAGGAGTTGAAGGGCGAGGATTCAAAGGCTCCATTTTGATGACCTTTACTAACTGGGTTGAAAGATTAAAACAAGGAAAATATTGCAGCTAAACAAGGACCAGCACCAGCCCTCTTGAAAGAGCTGCGACCAGTAGGTACCTACACAGTCTATTTGCTTATGGCAGACTGAATATCTGGCTTTATCATTACTGTACCAGGTCCCATCCTCAAGGCTGTTCAAAGACTAAACAACTCTCTCATCTGATGGCAAGAGTCTTACACACAATCAGACCTTTGTTATACAGACAGCAAGATGTGGGCTTTTTACTTTGACACTTTAGCTACACTGAGCACACAGTACGTGACAGAAGAATGTAAGAGGGAGACCTAGAAGAGATGAGCAGCAAGGAAAGGCAAAGCAATTTTATCCTGTTCACTCACACTTAGGATATGCAACTTTAATCTTAAAGAAAGTCCCACACGTACAATGGAGAAAGATCCAAACCATAGGCACAACTAAAGCTCAACTGTTATCAGCTACTCTTATGTACAGCTGTATAGATTCAAAAAGGCTATTCTATGTGTATATATACAAAAGATTGTTTATACACAAGTCTGTACACAAGGGTCTATACATTTAGTTTTCTGCAGGAGGAATCCATAGCTGCTACCTCTACACTAGAGAATATCAGCACTTCATTCACATATCTTACAAAAACAAAAAATAGACACTTCCAGGATTAAACTGGCTTTGTCTTGCATCTAAATTTCTTCAGGCTTCACTATTTAAGCCATAATGGATCCTTTAGTCTTGATGCAGACATGAGACCAGGACAGGTGCCATGTGCTTTAGTCTCTCAAAAAAGAAATTTTGCAGAGTGCTAAAAATAAAAGCCCCAAAAAACAAACAGAGGTGAAGTCCTGACTATGGACATTTTTATCCAGTCTAAAGAATCACAAGCGTCCCACCCAGTGGTCACTGTTCACTGCCGGTATTCCAGTTCATCTACGCTGATGACTTTGGATGGCATGGAAGGGAGAGGCTGCTGCAAGACATCTGAACCAAACCATTTTGCAAGGCCAATGGGAGAGCCACTTCTCTGGCTGGGGCGATGGTCAAGCTGTGTGTGCCCATGAGATAATCCAGTCCGAGACAGCACATTCTGAGGGGTTGTTTGCGCACCAGTGGGTGATCCCTGCGCTCCCGTGCCTGTGAAATGTAAAGCTATTAGAGGTGGAGGAGTATCTTCACCCAACACAGATCAGCCCTAGAGCAGTCACCTGGTCAGGCATGTGAGCTGAATGTGGCTTTTACTCATTCTATCAGCCCTGGGAAATCCAGACCCTGCACGTTTATTCTCTTGTTAGCGCTCCCATAAACTGCCTGACACTGCCAGTTCTAGACACAGTATCACATGGGTTTTAACTGGAAGACCAGCATCAAATAGCTTTTTATTGAGATAGGTGGGTGGCCTCTCACCCAGCAAGGAAGGATGCATGCACGCATGCTGTAAAAGGCAGATAGCAGCATATATCTTGAAACTGAATGCTTCACTTGGACGTACTTCTGGCATAAGAGCCTGCAGTGGCCAAAACTGCTCTAACACCCACACGAGATGAGTGATTATGAATACCTAAATTGCCAAAGCAGCTTCCCATTAGCCCAGTATAATGAAACAGGCCAACAAGTACAGTACCTGGAGCAGGCTAGTCCATGTTCTAAAACTCACACTCCCGTTTTATGTTTTAGCCTACCTGATCGTTGTAGTTGCTGTTGCATCATTGCTAGCTGCAAAGGTGTCCCAGAGCGTGGATTTAAGATGTGATGGCTGGCTGTTGGTAGCGGGTAAAAAGGTTGGCCAAGGATGGGAGCAGATATTCCCTGCAAGTGAGACAGATCCACTCCAGGAGGAAGCATACCTGTTGAACAAGAGTGAGGCAACTTCTTACCTAGTAAGCATCAGGAACTTGACGCAAAACAAACACATTTAGATGGATCGGAATTTATTGCCTGGTTTTAAAGGCAAGTTTTGATGTAATAAACATTACCAGTAATGAGTATCAGTTTGTGGTGCTCCTCACACAAAGTCGGTCTTACAGAGAACATGCATTAACTTAAGGGAAAGAAGTATAGATTACCTGCTTGCAGCAGAGGAAGATGTTGTGGATGAACCCCCTGTGCCAGCATTCTCTGGACCAATCCTGGATGCAGTTGATGAGCAGGTCGTACAATCGGTACATGGGGAACAAGGGGTACTTGATGAACAGGACGAAGAAAGGGGCCTCCTGGTACTGGGGAGGCCATTGTAGGAGTCTTTCTACCAGTTGATTTAGGCCTGTAGTCTTGCTCTTTGGTGCAACGATTTGCTTGGGTAAGAGGTGTGGAACATGCAGAGCGTTGCAGTGCAGGTAGTTTGGTACCTAAGGTGGGCAAAGTTTCTTGATCTGCATTCTCCACAGAACTAGACAGGTTATCTGTAGCTAGAATTGAATACAACTATTATCGTCCACAGCTAGTGATTACACTAATGAAAATTAAAGCTAATAACTGGATTTAATAGCCAGATTCCAGGACTAGCTGAACTTTAGTCATATATATTTAATAGAGTAAGCATCTTTCCTGGATGCTTTTGGCCAAATTATTTCAAAACAGTAACGAGAAGGAGTATGTTCCCCAGAAGTCCCTTGACAGCAAGCTTATATTAGGTCAGAATCAACAGTAACTCCACTTTTAATTCTTATTTTTCCTGTTAGACATTTTGAACTGGCAGCATGGATGAGTCAGTCCCAGAAAGAGACAGGAGGTACAAGGGAGCCTCCCTAGACAAGATAATCCGGAGTTGTGCCAGAAATCTAGCCTAAAGTAGTTTTCCAGTTTAGATGTGTCTGGGGGTTCGCAGCAGCCCTGACATCTGCTTCGCAAGATTTGGAACAGCAAAGCACCTGAAGAAGCTACCACCACAGACCATCTAGATCAGTTAGACAAGGCCTAAGAGTCATCTACTACCAGCTGAAGTAGCAGCAATAGTTGGAGTGCTAAAAGCCACCTCTGTAATTACCAGTACCAAAGTACTGTGTCATGGCCATTATGCATGTTTGTCCTGCTGGGTCAGGCAACTGGTATCAACCATTTCCTTTTAATAGGCACTTACATCAGTTACTGACAAAATGCTTCCTTGATATGGTACCTTTAAAAGAGCTTAATTGGTCTCAGCTTTGATTGTTAAGATGTCTCAAGAGGGCTGTAAGTTGCTTATATTCAATTACTGGCGTAGAGAGATTCGGAAGTATTACTGTTAATATGCTTGCTCCTGAAGACCAGTTGCAAAGAAACAGTTTTGGGCCAGGCCTCTTAGTGCCACTATTGCTCACAAACTGACAGATAAGGAAAAAATGTGCACTTCCAAGTGCTGGAAGACTGCACTTGGAAGTGTATCCCGTCCACAGCACTAACCATTCCTCTTATTATAGGCTCATTTCTACACCCTCCTCATTCCCACAAATCAGGAGTGTCTAAAGTTAGCCTAGGCATATTATGTGCTGAAGCTCTTTGATTCTATTCCAAATCTCTTTTGTGTAATTTTAAAGCCATTACAATACCTTCATTTGGCCTTTGATTTTCATCTTTACCATCATTGACTTTCATTTTCCCAGAAACTGGCTCCTCTTTGCTTTTCTCCTTGCTTTCATACATCTTGCGGATCACCGAGGTAGGTGTAAAGGAAGGAGACAGCTGCAGAGAACATAGTAAGAAGCAATGCCTTAGTGCTGATTATCTAGGCTACACTATCTTAGTTGTGGGTGGGCACAAATTCTAACACATTCTTTCCATTTAAAGCTCTCTTGAATCCACTACCATGTGCCCATGATTTTACTTCACCTTATTTCATAGCTTTATTCTATGGTTTAAGCACTTCTCTCTAGCTTTTGCTGAAGTCTAATACCTTTATTAAAAGCAGATGTTCTCAGAGTTAAACAGACCTTAACAGGCTTGAAACAAAATAGGTGAGCTGTATTACGTTACAGCTGTTTCATCTTTGCTGTTGGTTCAGAACAGCAGCTCAACACCAGTTCCTACAGAGCTGCCTTACCTGTATTAACTCAGGGCTGACAGATCTGCAATGAGCTATTGCCTCATTCATATTTTCCCCCCAAAGTTACACAGCATCTGTGGAAACCAGTCATTTGGTGTACAAGCAAAAGTACTCCTTTGATTTAGCAGCTGATTGTCTGTGTTAGTGCTGAGCTGCAAGCTTGACTGATTAATTGCAAGGTTTAGATCAAAGCAACATTTTACACAGTGCTGAAAGCGGTGAGGCAACAGCTTGGCTTTGAGATTTTGTTTATTTTCAAAGAGACCCTGCAGCTCCTAGGTAATGCTTCAATCTACAGACACTTAGGTCAGTCACTTCAAACCCAGAGAGCAGTGTTCTCTGAAAAGGCTATTGGCTTTCAGCACTCATATTCTGAAAACTTAAGTACCAAAATATGAGGGCCCAAGTTTCCATTGTTATCTTCCTTTGGTTTCAGAAGACGAAGTCAAGGTAATATTAATGGTGCTTCTTCAGCTTTAGGTAAGACAGTGGTCAGAAAATGCTGTTTTCCAAAGTGAAGACATTCAGTTACATATGAAGTGTAATTCATTCTTGCATCATGTGGCCACTGATATAACACAACTACGATTAACTCCTCTATGGCCTCCCTTTCTCCCGTTGATTACAATTGCTGTAACCTAGTTCCCACAGACACTTTTACAGCTTTTCCTACAATCATTATACATTAGGTACTGACCATGCTAGTAATGGATGCTGTAGGGGCTGGAGAAGACGCATTCCCTCTGTGTCCTGGCGCAGGGGATTTAGCCACTCGCTGCTGCCTGTTAACAGACAAGTCAGTGAGAAGCAGCTCAACTCTTGGCACAGAACAGAAGGCAGGATTGCCAAGAACCAATACAAGCTTGAGTCACTAGTACTAGTTTCTAATGAAAGAAAATACATTAAAAAAAATCAGTTGACAGCGTGCCCCTTAAATTCTGCAGTCAGATACTCGCCTGTTTCTGTAGCCATCTCTGCTTTTGTCCATTTGTGGTTTACCAAAGCCATGCTGATAGAAGTTTGCTGCCTGTATGGCTAAGTCATGTGGTAATGCTAGTCCCTCTAATGCAGCCTGCTGTATTTCCAAGGGACTCATCTGAAGTAGAGTTGTATAAAAAACAAAAAACACAAGTCAAAACTTGTATTTGGTTGTTTAAGATAATGCAGATTTACCACTATAGCTACTAATGTCTTCACAAAGTCTCTGCCCGCTAACAGCCATTTGCTTTTTGACAGACAAGTTTCAAAAAAAGTCTTGTACTTTAGGTACTCTACGATGGATCCAATTGCAATGAGGTTTTGAAACTGTGCTAAATTAGACTTTGCATCCTCACACTCCAAGTGAACTTAATTAAGCATAAACATCAGAATGCAACAGACAAGTACGTGTTTCCACAAGTTAGCTCTAGACCATGCAATATAAAGAGATGAATACACATTAAGCAAAAGCATTTAATCTAACCTGTGCAGCAACTGGACTCATGGGCTTCCTTACACCTGGAAAGGGATCACCAAGCAATTGCTGAGAACCTTGTCCAAAACCTAAAGAACATTCAACAGTTTTATTTAAAAGAACTACATTTCCTTCAATATACACCCTTAAGTTAAACAATTCTACAAGGAATGATTCCTTGTGCAGACTCTCAGCTCATTCCTTAAGCCTGCAGAGCGCTATGTCTCTTCCTTGTCACTAGGCTGGAGAGCTACAGTGAGGCTACCAGGACTGTTTTGCAATACAAATGGCCAAGTAGCCCCTGAAAACTGGCTTCTTATACAGTAGCTGAGCATATTACTCCACACCAGAATTTACTGTGACACCTAGTTGTTCCATCAAACACCTACATTTTTTGGAGACAAATTTAACATCAGAGACTAGAAAGTAATAAGGAGTCTTGCACTCAAGAGGCAGACACTGACCTAGTTGCCCACTAAGTACCAGGAAGTCTTTATTACTCTGTAAAGCATTCTTTAAAACAAACTCAAGTAATATAAAAAACCCCATTTCGTAACCAGTCTCACCAATGGGTGAAGATATTCTATGGCGCAGGTAATCTGCGGAAGCAGCTCGAGTTGGAAAGATGGGTGGAATAGGGGGAGAAGGTGCTCTTTGTGTCAGTAAAGAGGCTGCAGGTTCCAAACCACTTATCAGGCCACTTAAGACATTTGATGAAGCAGGTCTGGTAATGGGTGGACCAAGAAGTTCCTAAGAATAAGTAATGAAAGAATGTTCAGAATATAATCCAGTTTATACAAACAAGCTCATTTTACTACACTACAGGATACACTATTTACAGCAAATTAGAGACAAGGTGGACTTGTGCAACTAGATACACCAATTCTGGATTGTCCTTAGAATTAGGCACTTAGCCAGGCTTTTTATTTTCAAGTTGTAATCACAGGAAATAGTATGACAAGACAAATTTGTAAGTAAATTGAACTAGTGAATAGTTCTCTTTCCTCTATAGGGAGTCATGTCTGACTAGCAATCTCATAATTGCCTTAAATGTCTTATTTTCAAACAGTTTGTTTTCCCATGGGGGATATGCTTTCACATACTTCCCCCCCCAATAGGAAGTACCTGCAGAATATTCTTTGATAGGGGCTGGCCTGGCATCTCTGAAGGTGACATTAAGTGGCTCTCAAGGCTCTGCTAAGAAAATGAAAACAATCACAAATTAGATGTAGATACAACAAGCATCAAACTCATTAAGAAATAACCCACATTTGTCTCAGAGAAATAATTTCATCTGTTCTGTCAGAACCATAGTTTATGCATCAACCAAATACAATTCAAGCCAAGTTAAGGGCTGAGCTGGCTCACAGGTCTTCCCTAGCTAAGAAAATGCCTAGTGCTAGATTGCATACAGGAGGTTCAATATGCCTTATTCAAGTTTAAGATATACCAATTTATATAATTGTGTAAACTGGAGAGGAAACATTGGGCCAAGTGGTCAACTGCAACTATGCACAAACTGAAAAGTGTTTGTATATTTGAGAAATTTAGGATATCCCTCTATGCATCAAAAATCATGTCAATGTAAAGGGACAGCCAGAAATGAAAGTCTCACTTTAAATGTGAAATCAGTCTGCAAATTTCTTAGAAAAATTTACATTCTTCACTATCTTTTAGTGAAGTGGGATGAGGCTAAAAGTCCTTGGGTATAGTTCAGCAGGAAAAAACACATGCTTTAGACTTACTCAGTTGTTAGAAGTATTTTACGGTGCCAGAAGTACTTACTGATAGCTTCTGGGCCAAGCATATTGTTTAAGCAATTTACAGCAGGATGAAATTTCATACAACAATCTCTCCCAGTCTAAAGCTTAGTATCATCTATTTAATATTAATCTTTCATCCAACAAGCATTTGGGTTTATCTTAGTACAAATAATTTTAAAATCCAAGTTTACAATATTAGATTGTGCACTGACGTACCTCTATTAAAAAAGTCACTAACACAAGACATCTGAGCTTCAGGAAAGCGTTAATTGTACCCATAATACAAGCATTTTAAGAGAGATGCCTTTTAATGGCAGCACCAAGGCAGCCATCAAACTAACACTAGCAAGTCTTCCATAAAGAGTTGACTGATGAAGTCTGCTATGCATAGACCATATGTTTTCTAGAGATGTATTTGTTTTTATTAAATAAGGTTCAGACAGGATGAGTTCGAGTGTAGGAGAATCTTAGACTAATCAAAACATCCTCTGTGGTAGAAGACTGAGCCTTTTCATCACACAGGATCTTTTAGGGGGCAAGTATTTATAGTCTTCAAGTCCAAATATTAATCGATTGGACTAGATATTCGCATAGGTCCACATTCAAGGTATTCACATAGTACTGGAGTTCTGGGGCTTTCAGAAACTTAACATGAAATCAACCCTGTGAACTCTGACCTGAGAAAAGCCCCACTTTCAAATACTTTGGCTACGGAAAAAGCACCTCCCTAGCTTTTCCCTCCAAGCAACAATACTCTAAATGTAAGTCTATTTTGAACATCATGCTGCTGTATCCAGTCAAGGCTTGCATGTTATCAGAAGGGTCATGTAAGAAGCTTCCAGCTTGTACCTCATGTTTTAGCATAGACCCATTTACAGTTCAGTAGAGCCAGGTGTCTGCTACTTACATTGACTTTGGGCTGTGAAGGTAGAGTCCCACTCGCCTTCATACTGCTGACTAGTTTGTTAAATGCAGTCATATCTCCATCTTTCTTGATCTGTCTGGAGCCAGCAACATTCAATGCTTCCTCCATTTGCTCAGCCATAAATGGAGTGGCAATTTTTCCCTCCTGATCCACTTTCAGACCTTTTAGTCCAGCTTCGACTTCTTCTACTGAAAGTACAACTCCTGAATGTGCTGAGAAATACAGGAGAAATAATGGTAAACCATTCTCTGTTTACAAGCAAGCTAATATTCTTGTGTATGTGTTGAATACAAGTTGTATGAAGACAAGGAACAGCCAAAAACTTATCTTCTGATATTCATACTAGCTGTCAAACCATGCCTGAGCTGTATTTAGACTGATACTCTAATAATCAAGTTAAGAGTATTGCCATGCACAAGACTCCACAAAAACCTGTTTAGGTTTCAACTTATCAGCTGAAACCTAAACAGGTAAGTTCTCGGTAGCTTTCATTTATCCTGCAAGACAGGTCATTACTACATTTTATGACTTCACCTGCTTTTGATAGAGAATATTTATCTGACAACCAAGTTTGTCCTTTTTCAATTAGAAAAGTTCCATTTATCTTATACTCCAGGAGACCAGACGGTCTTACAGCCACAGTGTAAGCCTGTCAAATTCTCTAACACTATCATAAGTAAAGAGAATACATACCTGGAAAATTTAGATAGAGACTCAGTTACACACTCAGTTTGGTGTGCATAAAGTTTGAAGTAGATTGTTTTACTCAGAAATTAAAGTTGTTATGGAAAGACTTCACAGGCATAACCAGAATAAGGTACAGGTATTAAGTAGCAGTACTTTTTTCCTGTGTACACATATATAAGTATCTACCAGTGCCTGACATCAAGGCTAGACATGCTTTATGGACCAGCTGACACACATCACAAGGTATGACACCTTAAGAGAAAAGGAAGAAGAGACAGGAGCATGCCATGGGTTGCTGTAGCAGATGTTGGCCCAAAGAAATAAGATTTATGGGAAATTTGGGCAAGAAGGTGTAGAAAAGAAACAATGATGCAGACATGCAGTATGGAACACAAGGAAAAGCATTATGCTGGTGGAGAGGAATTGACCGGAAAACTCCACAACACTTGAAGAATTGCACAGCATTTTATGGGAGGACAGAACCTACATCAGGTACTTTTGAGTGAATGGAAGCTTCCCCACAATTTTTTGTTCCTTCATCCTTGGCTTGTGAGGATCAAAGTTTAAAAAGCTTTTAGTTGCAAAGTCAGACTAAGAACACAGAAAAGACTTGTAGTTCTATTTAAGTCAGATTAAGAAAAAGTTCTCCACATGTTAGCCAACACATCCCAGTCTGGATGCTTAAGAATATTTGCAGTGCTTAGATGCTTTCCTTCCCAGCTGCTTCACACAAATCAGAGTGGCATTACTTTTTGTTCAGTCCCATTTACACGGCAATACATGCTGCTTGCCAAAGAGAAACCAATTTGGAATTAGACCTCGAGATTTCAAAGAACACATGCATTCTGTACCCTTCATGCATGCTATGGGCCTAAACATGCAAGTCTAACTTGGAGGTGCCCTTGAACATTAAGTCTAAAGTCAGCCCTGAACTCTGTTTGGAACAGCTGATGCTAGCAAAAGTGACTTCTAACAGACTAAGTTCCCTGGAATCCCACGATTCTAGCCAAGTCAGCGTAACTAAGACAAATCTGTTTCTATGCTGTAGCTCTGTTAATTATTTAATTAAGGCACTGAATAGTGAGCGCAGACCACTGCTTCATGTGCCAGTAAGTCTTAAGAAGTTCAAGTTTACAGTATGCACTTGAGAAAACTGGCATCAAGTCACTGTTCATCTTTTTAGATACCGACACTTAATGGATTACTGTGATCTATCATAGATGCTTGCAAGAATGCCTTGCATTAAGTTCTTAGTAAAGCCAGAGTTCAAATGCCACAGTTTCAGAGCTGACATTACCAGTCTCCAGTATGACAAACTTATGTAAATGCCATAGACAAAGCTGGAAACTCAGTTCGAGACTTACATCATCTTAACTTATGATTATTATAGGCCCAGTAAAGCTGTCTGATAGAGTCCTGATGTCATCCTGTGATTAGGATGAAAAGATATGATGATATTGACAACCGAGATCTGTTGAATACTGGGGTTTCAGTAGTGTAAGTAAACCTATAATACTTCCTACTCCTGGAGTTGGCAGTTGAGGTTTCCAGAATACCAAGCCTCTTGTTTTGAGATACTGCATCACAAGAACTTGACAATATCTGAAGAGGCACTTACTGCTCTCTCTAAGCTTTTCCTTGTTGGCTGAAAGACTTGAGAGAAGAGGTTTTAAGTCCACTTTGGCTTTCTGTAGCATTTCTAGGATGTCCACTTTGTTTTCAGAGTGGTCTTCCAATGGAATGGGAGCAAAGTAGTTTCCAGAGTTCTGGCCAGGGGAGAGAATGGCTTGCTCTAGACCTGAAACAGCAAAACCAGGAGCACTGCGACATCAGTTTACCAACCCAATGTCTCAAGATGAACATACACTGGTGACCAACTTCAATTAAGTCATGGAAAAGTTATGCCTTGCACCCTTGCCCAAGATCAGCTGAAAGTCATCAGGAACATGACAAGAACATTTATAAAAAAAGAACTTATACCTGCTTACTCCAAGAGCTTCCAAAAGGATGCAGAGTGCTTAAATGGTGGGAGAGTTCACTATCCTAAAACCATGTTCTTATTGAATGAATAGGAAGGAATATGGAAGGAGGCTATTTGACCTTGTATTGTCCTATGGTCTTACCTGCTAACCTCTCCAGTTCCTCATGTGGTGTAGATCTCAAGCTGCTTGACCGACTTCCAGAACGACTAGGATTAGAAAACCACCTGCTGAACCGGCTGGCAGACACTGAACCTTCCCCCAGCACATCCTCTATCATCTAGATTATAGAAAAAAAAAATCTTAACAGAAGCAAGATCAGCGCATCTTTGAGAAACTTTATGATGGAACCAAGATTCTTCTGCTACAGACAACTAGATGCTGCTCCCAAAGTTTAGAAGCTTTGGACTGCTTTTTTTCCTTCCAGTACAGCAGCATTTGTGTAGGCAATTAGCATAACCCATCATACATCTTTTACTTATACCAAACATTTGTTCAGAGTAAAACTATAACCAAGACAGCATAATTAAAGCATCCAAAGACCACTAACTACGCTATTTTAAAGTGGATGTGCAAAAAAATTGAGAAGCATTTGCCACAAGAATTAAAACAAGTTAGAACAACTAGCAATTCCAACAGCCAGATGGCTCAAGGCTGGTCCCTTGTCACTGTACAGAAGGAATATTCTGGTCTGTTGTATTTTCTGCAATCAAGATTCAATTTCGTTCCATCACTGGCCAAGGACAATGCCTGGCATGAAGTGCACAGACTACCTCCTGACTTGTGAGTGTCCCACAAGGGCTGGGGGAAAAGGCCAGTAGCTAAGGGCTACTTGCTTGCACCTCACATGCTGAGCCATTCTGGGACTAAGAATTCTTCAAGCCTACGAGTCTGCGTCATTGGCAAAGTACTGGCCAAGAGCACCTTCTCCCTCCAGGCAGAACTGAGGTTGCTAAACAGTATGTCAGAGTTAGCCTGTCAGAAGTCACTACAGTTTATAGCAACTGTTTACTTCTTTGCTAATCATTACAAGTATTTCAAAAACAGTGCATCATAAAATTTAACTAAAGTTCTTCCTATCTTGCAAAGTAGCATCCAGTTAAAAGCCTGCTCAATAGGCACAGGCGCAATTTCACCACACAGCACATTTACTTCTAGAGAAAAGGAAGAACAGCTTTGTTTCTCTGAAACAAGGGGCACTCAACACTATTTACAACAGCAAAAACAAGATAGTATTGATCCATTTGGTTTTGATTGTTTGAATCTAACATGTTAGACTAATTCAGACAGTTATGTCAGGAAATGTACAAGTGTGTAACACTTGTTACAGACATATCACCAATACAAAGAAAGAATATTACAATATGCTCTGGCTAGCCTGAAACTCACTTTTGTGACAAGTTATAACATCTGCCCACTAAAGTTTCATCAGCAGATATTTTGTGACTTGTGAATTCCTTGCTTTTGAAGGAAGACACCATCTTGCAGATATGCTGAGAATCAGATTGTCAAGTCTGTAAGACACACAATTTACATCTTCTGTCATGATAATAAACTCTCCACTAGGTATTTGTTGAACTACTGCCACTGTATGATAGGTCCTCTTTAATGCATGCAGTTTTTCCACATTAAAGACTAGGTCAGGATCCTATTTTTTAAACATGAATATTTCTAAACTGTGTATCAGGTCTGTTTCTTTGCTGTCAGGAAATTATTTTTTTTTTTTTGAAAACACATTCGCCTTTCTACAACACCAAGTCAAAATCTGCTAATCAGTTATACCATCTGGAATAGTCAAGAATAGCTTTTCTTCCTAGTGATGGAGAGGTCAGAGAGAAGCATCAGCAGTTTATGCATTAGGCCCATGCTTAGTCAATACTTGCTAGACCTGCTTACACCCTTCTTGTGGTGAAGGAGGAAAAGCATACTAAGAAACAGACCAGTTATAACTTTTAGGCTAAAAAACAGTAAACACCAGCCATCCACTATTCCCTCTAGAGATCAGATGTTCAAGAACTGCACACTACCAACAGAAGTACCAGAATCCCCATCAACTCATGGCTGGAGGTAAAAATCCAATATTGGAAGAAACTTGTGGTGCAAGTACCACTCTTCACAGTCTTGTTACTAGCTCCTAGGTATCAGTAGCAGCCCACACATGACTTAGGCTACACAGAACATCTACTAGTCACATCAATAATGTTGTTTAAACATGCTTTTGACTGAATTAGTAGGCTATGTTTGTTTTTCCAACTCAGTAGTAGTAGTTCTAAAATAATGAATTAACCACTATACAGAGGTTTAAGTAATAATAATTCAAACCCTCTCAGACATACACCCTTTCAGCCACATTGCTGGTATTGATAACAATGCAACTATACATTCATCAGGCTTGCTGCCTTGTGGGAAGCTTGCACAAAACATCCATTTGCTGTGATTCCCAGACTGAGCTGCAAAAGGGTGTTTTCAGCTGTATTAAATCTGTACAGTGTATCCTCTCTGAAGGTATCTAATACTTCCAAAGAAGATCCATCCAGCGTGCTGATTTTGAGTCTTCAGTAATGATCAAAAGAAAGTTAAAATAATCAGCTACTTTGCCTCATACACTTCCTTTGGAGATGGACGCAGTCCCAGGGATAACATTTTAGAAGCAACACCCTAACACTCCAAAACTAAATCTCTGCAAATCTATCTTAGACTTACACAGTGCATAAAGCAACTATCAAAGCAAGAAGTTTTAGCTTACATTGAATGCAGCAGCGGCAAAAAAGCTTCTAATGAATACAGCCAGTCTTAAAACAAAACAAAAAAACCACTCACCGAAGCCAGGCCAGGCACACTTTTATCCAAGTTAAAGAACTCATTGAAGTCGAACTCTCCTGGAGCTGGTTCTTGTAAGACAGCTTCCCTAGGAACTTCTTGATCTGCTGGAGTTTCATTGGCAAGGACAGTTGGCACTTCATCCTCTTCTGCCACTCCACCATTGCATTCTATCCCTTAAAAAGATAATCAAGTGATTGCTGAGTTGCTGAACTTTATTTACTGTAGAAACAGTGCCTAACAGTCAATGCATTTGCCTAAGAATTAGAAGCATGGGTCCAAAATAATCTAGCCATCTACGTGGTATTTCATCAGTTATGTTGCACTAGCTGCAGTCTACCCCAACAGAAACTGGGACTCACTAGAACTTCTAGTCTGTAATTAAGACTATCTACCTCAAGAAAATCAGAATTGCCACTGAATCAGGCATAAACAACTGCATCCCGGTCAATCCAGGAAATACACAGAACAGATCAGATGTTATGTCACACCAAGTAGATAGAGCTGTTACAGTAAGTTACAGCTGGTTTTCCATCAAGAATCCTTTGGCAGCTCCTGCCTTCTTCCTAGATGCCCCAGAGCAGACACTCTCAAAGCTGAGTTTGCTTAATGTTGTCAAGGCATGACAAATATCGCTCCTACTCCAGCAGGAGCAAAGCATGTGTCATTAAAGACTTACCAAGCTTGCAGAGGTGCTGCAAAAAAAAAAAAAGCTGTGACATGACTACAAACCTAGGATGCTTGAAACTGTACTACATTTTAGTTCAGTAAATACACAGCTAAACCTGAACGCTTCAGGTTTATGTTGTCCACCTAAGGAATTTCTAGCATTAAGAAGTCATCTTCTCTTGCCTCAGAAGTTTACATAACAGCTTTTGCAGAGGTCATAGTAATAGTAGACTTGAAGTCCAGTGACTCCAGACAAATTCAGATAGTCTCCAGCTTAAATCTATATTACTGGCAGCTGTTATGTCCAAATCAGTGTTCCTAATGCCAGTATTACTATAAGAAACAATATTTCAAGTACCACAGTGCATTAGCTTAAACCAAGTCTTTAGCGCCCAGCAGGATATAGAAATGGACAAGACCCTTTTAATAGCCTACAAATTCCTGATACCATTCAATGTCCATACAAGGTTTCCCATCCCCCCTGCCCCCCAGCCTCTCTTTTAGAAAAACAGCATTTTGTCACCTAAAGGTATTCACAGTCTGAAAGATCAACCATAGGCCTTATGGCTTGGGCTTCAGGATGACCAAAAGCTATGCAAGCTTAAGATGAAATACTGCTATACTGCATTATTCTTTACACTTGCCTGGATCTATAACAAGCACCAACAATATGCCATACTAGCAGCCAAGCACAGCTTCTGTCAGATTTGCCTTTACCTTCTTTTAGTGAGGCTGTACGTCGTCTTGTACGTTTTCTCCCTTTGTGATCTTCCTCCAAAATTTTATCATCAAAGCCTGTGAGCTCAATGGTTTCAGACTGACTTGTAGGACCAGCAGAGAACCACTCAGGTTCTTCTTCAGTGTAAGAGTCATTCCTTCTTCGCTCTCCAAACACACGTTTGCTGTCACCAAATTCCCTCTGAAGCAGGATATTAAAACCATTAACCATTAAATGCTGTTTCACAAGATTCCTCCCTGACCTCAAAAACAAGTGACCACCTTTCCATACCAGTTCTGGGGTTTTGGGGGGGAGCTTGGATTTTTTTTTTTTTTAAGGTTTAAATGCACACTCAGCATGCTCAGTCAGCTTTTACAGTTTAAAGTGCCTGTATAAACTCAGTTTTGTATCTCAAGAGGTATGCTAGTGTTTGTTTTTTTTTTCTTAAATGCCTGAAAATAGGAAAGCTTCCATCTGCTGAGGTTAAAGACAATGCTTGCTGACAACTGCTAGGTCAAGAACTGTGAATGAGCTATTAAACTTCTGAATATCTTACTAGTAAGTCTACCACAAGAGAGGTTTGTGAGATACAGTATTAGATGCATTCCAGTTGAGCCATCAGAAAGACTGAAAACTTGAAGTTTTTGGAGCACTAAGTGCTCACCCTTTGAGCCATGAAGGTACTTTTGAGAAAAAATAGCCTACTTGCATGGAACACTCTACTGCTGTATGCAGTTAATCAGCCCCTGTTGCTTTTAGTGCAAAGCCTCCAAAATTTCTGATTTAACATGCAATTATTAAAAGGAAAAGAAAGAACAAACCCTGAAGCGTTTATCTTTGTAGTCCCTCTCACGATCTCGGTCTCTTGCATCTCTAGAATCACGTATGTCTTTTTCGCCACCCCGGTGGTCTTTATCAAAGTTACGAGAAGAGATAATTCTTCCACTGCCAATCCTACGGCCACCAATAACACGGACACCATCATTCTCCTTTTCTAATGGGCTCCCTGCTCGACGTGAGCTAACAGCTGCAGTTACATGACAACCGCCTCCAAAGCTTCGTCTTTGTGGACTTAAGACTACGTCCAAGTCATCTTCTTTCACTCGCTCTCTTGGATCTACAAATCAAAGATCACACGCAAAGCATGGAATTTAATGTATTAGTAAATACAAGCTAGTTACCTGTATAATACCTGTTTCTGTTCTATAGCCTTGCTGCTATCCCAGAGCTTTTTGAAGGAAAACACTCATGATTTATTTTTGCAAAGCTAATCTAGCTGAGACCACAGAAAGTGCAGAGGGGGAAAAAAAAAAAGGTAAGTTTACAGTTGGATATTTAGGAATCGTTGCTATCTCCTAGGAAGTATCTGCTTTCCCAATACAGACCTCCTAAGTACTCAGTCCTGAATCGTAGGGAAATTGTCCCCTGCGCTTGCATTATTACATATGCATTTGCTATTATATAGCAAGAATAGTAGGATATAACAACTAACTTATCTAAGTTTGTTCTTAGATAAGTTACCAGAAACTAGACTATAGTCAGGGTAACCAGGATCTCCTTGACACTTATTTTATGCAGTCAAACAATTTTCAGAGGGACTCTGTTTAGTCTCATTTAGGCCTTCCCAAAGGAAAGGTTTTGCCAACAGCCAATGTTCAGTTTTGAGCCTTGTGCTGTCAAAATGCACTTACCCACTATCCTACGCATAAGAGAAGTCCGATCGGAATCCAAATCTTTTTTAAAGCTTTCCACTGGTGAAGTTCTTCCTGAACTTGGATATAAAGATGCATGCCACTTCTCTGGATCCCAGACACCATCACTATGAAAATAAAATTGTAGAGTTTTTTTACTACTTGTAGCCTAATAAGTAATTTATAGTACTGCTGCTGAAACCCTAGAATTCACTGACCAGCAGTCTGTATAAGCAAAACACATCTATCACATCCAACTTCTAAATCTTTGCCTTACTATGCTTTATTACCTCATATGTGGTACGCTGTGGCCCTTCTGTAACAGTAAGTAAGTATAACACCCAGCATCAATTATAAAAGGGACAACATATGGACATGCTGTCCCACTAGTTATTTGTGAACTTTGCCCAGTACATTGAAAAAAATAGCTTAAGTAGATCGAATGTCACTGCTCTTAAGCATTCAGAAAAATCTTACCTCAATCTCATACTTACTCATACAGTAAGTTAAACCTGAATTATAAAGATACTGCTGTTTAGCAAACTTAAACACACGCCAAGAGCACTCTCACCATGTTTAAATGAGGTACACTGTCAACGTGGGAGAGTAATCCATCAAGCAAGTCAGCTTGTTGCAACATGACCTAGTCAGTCTGTGCTATACAGCCATCTATACTCCTGGTAGTTTTTCCTGCAAGTCAGTGAGACACGTGCTGTGTGAAATTATTTTCTGCTGCATCTTATCTTATAATCTTTGTTCAAAGCACAATACTAGCTAAAGTATTAAGCCTTTCCTAGTAGATTAGCACTTCTGAAAACAGTGTTACACACTAAACTCTAGAGCATGTATATCTTATATCAACATATCTGCACTTTACTAAGAATTTTTTTCCAATTTAAACTTTCCACTTTGAAAGAAATGTATATAGTTTTGTATAATCAAGAAAATACCTGTCATATTTTTCAGAAAGACAAGAAGGTCTTTGCTTAGAGTAGGGACGCTCTTTAATATCCAGCAGTTCCTCCTAGAAAAAGGAAGAAGTTAGTCTGGAATAGCTATTTTCAGTCACTTGAATCTTGTCTGGGTGAGACAACTGTCTCTTCAACTTAGTATTTTAATTTGACAACCCAAGTTTCCCAATGATGTTTGATTTTCTGTGAAACACTGCAACGAAAAGTTGACATTAGACAGTAAGGTTTTTTTCAGTTCCACAGTGGCCACTGAGCAAACACTTAGTTGAAGAACTAAGCCTCACTAGGTCAGGTTCAGTCCTCGTTAACACTGAGAGGCTGTTCACACCATACATCTTTACCTATTCATTTCCCTGGACAATTCAACTTACAAGCAAGACACACATCATTGATACTGGATCTAGTAAATTCTCAAGGTGGAATCAAAATTGCTATGCTCAATGCTATACAAGATTCAGCAGGTAAAAAAGCATTACTACAGTATCAGTTACTAACATAGATCTGGAAATTCCAGACAAGCTTGCTATTTCTGACCACCCCCAATCCCAAGATATCTAGATGTATGTTATACAGTTATCCACTCTGCCCAACACCAAATCAGTGCTGAATGATTACTTCAGTTTTCCACTTTCTATCAGCTTTCAAACACAGTCCTTAGTTTACTATTGCACATCACTGAGCAGTTAGTCATTTAGGGCAGACTAGTATTCAATCTACAGTCCCACTGCAGTTTGCCATGTTTAAAAAGCATTATTAATGGTGTGATCATCAGCACTTTGAGTCACCACTAACTCTGCTGCAGTCAAGATGCACTTTCTAATTAATTCTAACTTACTCATTCTCCCTAGATTACCTTTCTTCAGCCTGCCTCACTCCCAGCTGTACTGAATTGATTCAGAACTGTGCAGAAATCAGTGGGCAACCGAAGGGTAAGGAGATCCTAACAGCAGGCACCACACATCAGCCAAACCAAAGGAGGAAATACCTTTGTTTTTCTCTCAAGAATACAATGTCCTCTAGAGCTTTTACATCATTATCCCCACATGATTAAAATCAGTTCATTAGCTATGTGAGCTTGATACTTGAAAGTTTTCAGATGGCAGCTCAGTACCTGGACAAACCTTGATCTGCACACACACACCCCCCACCCAAGCATAATCCTGTACTAGTCCTCAACAAAGAGAGTTCTATTAAAGGGAGGGAGACTGGCCTCTCTGCCCACAGCTTCCCAAAAATAAACCGTGATCTATGAGGAGCATCAGTACTGTAATACTATCATAGCCTGATGCAGGTATCACAAGTATGATCAGTACTGTCCATCACCAGACTTGAAATCAAGTGTTTTGTTGGCCACGAGAGGGAGTCCATAGACTCTCAATCAGATCCTATTGCAATTCATCCACTGAAGTGAGGAAAATTTGAATTGTTTCTTGGCTTTTGCTCATTAGCTGTGCACCCTTGGAGCAACAGCTTCCAACGAACTAGAAAAGATGCAACTTGGACTATATAATACTCTCAGAACAGAGGAGATTAACACTGGCCCTTCCAGAGAGTTTTTTGGTTTTTTTGTGGTTTTTTTTTTTTAAATTCATACCACTAGTACTTTTAAGTAGGTGGGGGGGAAGTGTGTTTAGCTGTTATTAAACAGTTTTATTCAAACAGTTCAGAAAGATTCTTAGTATGAGCCAACTGTTTTCCTACTAGCAGTAAATGAGTATAAACTGTTAAAGGAAATCTGTCTCCTCTCCAAATCAGCAGCACATGTCCTGAAAGTGTTCCTCCCATCCCTAATTAGTAGGGGACTGGATCATATGAAAACAGCTTATGATGTTGATAACATGAGCACCTTAAACCTGACATATTTAAGATGCTACTTGTAAAAAACAACACACATGAGGCAAGATATTTTAACACAAATTGATTTCTGGTGTTTCTTGACTTTAGACTCCTCAGAAACCAACAGTAAACAAGGCTAGATGCCTTTTGGCACTAGTTCTGCAACTTTATCCTGAACAGAAACAATAGGTACCGAATTAACAGAACTGAAGCTACAAATGCATCCATTTCAGTGTACAGCCACCAGCAGCACTAGCTGAATACTGCCCCAAAAAGCAAGTAGAATTTGAAGCTGCATTCAGTTACTACTCTTGAGAGGAGATGGGCAAGACTGAGCAAGTATAGATACTACTTTCCCAACAGCAAAAGTTTAAAAACAGCTCCTCTCCTTCACTTTAGAGGTCACTGAATAACAAGGTCCGAACAACAGTATACATCTTTGAAGGTTAAACATACACCTTTGCTATGAAGTTAGAGAATTAGAAATCCGTACTATTCCCATGTAAGTTTTGCCAGTTCTGAAGTACTTGGTTTATTGTTGATGTCTAGTTAAAATAAGCTGGCCCTACTATCTCAGCAGAACAGAGACAGTGATAATTTTTTTTCTTTTAAAAAACAACCTGCTAGGAAGCTAACAGTTCAGAATTCCTCAAGTAAGATAACACAGTCAGCAACAGTACACTGTCTCACTCTGTTCCACACTTCAGGCCATTTGTTGTAAAGTATCTTAATAGATTTCCACAAAGCTATGACCACCTGTTCCCACAGCTTTCAGCGATGGGAAAAATCAGCCACCATTAAAGACTTTTTCAAAAAGCGTATTTCAGCAGTGATACCAAAACCCCAAACAAAATTTGAACCTTAAACACCACAGTATATCAAAACTCACTGAGTACTGAAACAATCTTTATTTGGAAGTTATTTAGTTGTTATTCTTCCACTCATGCATATGTTTAGGTATCACAGCTAAACAAAAGCACCTGTGTTAAAGTTTTAACACTAAGCATTGGTTGGATTCATAAGTACTTAGGCTTCCAGCAGCCAAATATGAGCAATTTTAAGTTTACAAAAGGCATCTTAGTAAACACGTTAAAGCTCCTGATAAGATCTGGCGTGCTATATGTGCATATAGGAAGGGGCATCTACTGTAAGGAAACATTTTGGTCAACTTCTTAAAGGAACACTGCTGGAAGCAGAACTAGAACTACAAAAAGCGAGAGCTTGAGAAAGCTGGTAGAACAACATACTTCAGTGTCTATCATAGTCTCTCCAGCACACGCCGTGAGGTGCTCAAATATTAAAATAAGGTGGTGGGAATCAAAAGTTTATCAAGCACAGGACTGCACGGCTACATCGCATTTCACAAGCTGCTCATTTTATACCATCTTGCAAATCCCAATCCAGGCAAAGGCTTTTCAGCCTTCACCCTGCTGCTTCCCTCACAGCAGCCTCTACCTCCCACCCCGCTCCTGCGGCCAACAGCTCCACACACAACTTCCAGAAGAAAGGAGAGAGCGCTAACCTTTGTGTAACGATGTGGGTATTTTGTTGTAATTCTGTTCAACTCCAGGAAAGCATCACCATTTTCAGTTTCTGGTATGCCTCCTCTTTTATCCATGGTTACTTCAAAGCCTTTGGCCACGGACCTAATTAAAACAAAACCAAGCCGTCAGAGCGAGACGCACGTTTCTAGCGGGTGTGTTTTCCTTCCAGCCTAAGACTGCCCGCTGCTCAGGCAGAGCAGGTAACAAACGCGTTCCCCAACAAGCGCCTTTTCTCTACCGCCAGCCTCCCCCCTCCAGCCGAGGGGCTCTCGCTGGAATCTTCAGCCCGCCCCGCAGCAGCAGCCCGGCTCCCGAGCAGCTTTACCACAACAAAGATCCCCCCGTGGGCACGGCCGGGAGAAGCGGTGGCGAGCGCCAGGGCCGGGACGAGCGGGACACCCCCTCCCCCTCCGGCGGCGGCGCCCTGCGCCGCGCTCACCCCCCTTTACGCGCCACACGCGCACCGGGCCGGCGCCGTCCCCCGCCCGCCTCCGCTCGCGCGGCTCCGGCCCCCTCCGCGCTGGCTCGCGCGCCCTCTCCCCATTCGCCCGACTCTGTCTCTCCTCAGCCGCCGTAACCGGGGCCCTGCGCCACCCACCCCGCACCCCTTTAATGCACCG
>VXBL01000841.1:88045-98866 GCA_013400195.1 Aramus guarauna | reverse complement strand
GGCCGCGTCCCCCCCGCTGTCGGGCGGCGTTTCCCCGCCGCGGGCTTAGCCCGCCGAACTATCATCTCACCTTGCGAGCGCTGCGGTGGGTGAGGAAGGTGCTCGGGGCGTCCCGAGAGCCCGCAGGCACTCTCGGCGGGCAGCCCTGCGGGGGAGGCGGCCGCCGGGAGCGGCGGCGGCGGGACGTGGTGCGCGCCATGTGCCGGGCGGCAGCGGGGCCGGGGCCGACCCCGCGGCGGGCAGGGGACGCGTCGCCGCAGGGCCGCGGCTGCGGGGAAGGCGCGGGGTAAAAGAAGGGCGGGAAGCGGCGGGGCGAACGCGTCCCCCTCAGCGCTTCGGGCCGAGCCTGACACCGGCGGCGATGGCGGGCGGCGCGTCTGACAGCTTCGTTAGCGCCTCCGTCGGGTTCTCCGCCTCCTCGTACCGCACGGAGTAGTTCACGGGCTCGGGGGAGTCTCCCCCTCAGCGCCCGCCGGCAGCCGAGAGCCTTCGCGTTCCCGCCGTGAGCGGCCCGTGCCCCGCGGCAGGGGGAGGGGGGCTGACAGGCCCGGGCTGACAGGCCCGTCCTGCGCTGCCCGAGCCGGCCCGCGGCCCGTTCCCGTGGCGGCAGCGGTGCTGGGGTACCGACAGGAGTAAATTCGGGTGCCTCACGCACACTGCCCTGCCAGGTTGTACGTATTTTACAACACCCTTCATCTGCCTTCTGTCAGAAGTGAAATTCGGCATTTCCACAAGCAGGAGGTAAACTGGCGTAGCGAGCAGAGCAGCTTATTCGGAGGCACCCGACAAACCTTTTAGTTGCTGCTAGTAAGGAGCAGAAATTGTTTTCAACATCAGTTTGACATTGTTTTCAACATCAGGAATTTACGCGGTGAGCGAGATTGCTGCTCCGTTCACCTGCGGCGCTGTTGGGGAGCGGTGTCCCAGCACCGTCTCCCTGCTGCCACGGAAGCGCGGCGGAGGCCCTGGTTATCCAGGGAGGTCTGGGTGGGAGCAGGGAAGTTCTTACAGGATCCGGTGAACAAAACGATTTTCTCCCTGATCTCTAACGAGGTTGTATACCAGTATTAAAAGCTGGTTGCCCATGAAGAAAGAAAGAAACATGTCAAGTTTTTTTCTTAAATAGCAAAGTGCTGTATTATAGATAAGGTAGCATTGTAGCTATTAAAAAGTTTCTCCTTCGGACAATACGCAGCGAGACTCGATAGCAGCCATTGGGCCGCGACCTCTCGCCAAGGGGCTGTAGGAGATGCTGTAGCACAGGCTTGCAGAGGGCCTGACGGTGCTGTGTTCCGCTGTAGCTTTATACACGTCGCCTTGTGAGCTGAAATACTCTTTGTTGGTTCCTAAAGGCACATCTTTGGTAAGACACTGGTCCCTGGCTACTCGCAGCAGGAAAGCCCAATGGCACGGAAATGGTAAAATACTTCTTTTCCTCTGCTAGCAGCGCAGCGTGAGCAGCAGTTCAGTGCCACGGCACGCTTAGCCCTTTCCCCACTGCTCGGGACGGCGCTTTATGCCTGAAGTCGACAAATATTTGTCCCGGCGGTGGCTGCGCCCCGGGCAGCCCGAGGCCCAAGGTCAGCGCAGGCTCGGCCGCCCCTCACCGGCGCGGGGGCAGCGGGCCGGGCGGGCGGTGCCCCTGCCTGGACGCGTACCTCCCCGCCGCCAGGAGGCGCCGCGGCACGGCGGGGGCGGGCGGCGCTCCGGTCCCTCTTTGTGGTGGTGGGCGGTGCTTATCCCGCTCTCCCTGTGAGGGCGGCCGGTCTGTGCTTCCCCCGCAGGGAGCCGGTCGCCTCCCGCCCCTCCCGGCGGGGCTAACGCTGGGCTCACGCTGGGCTCCGGCTTGTGAAGGCGTCCGTGAGAGCGGGGACGTCTCGGATAGGGAGGGCAGAGCCCCCCGGGCTCCCGCTGCTGCCCGCCGGCTTCCGTGCGGCGCTGCCTTCGCCCAGCCGTTAGCGCGGCCGGCCGGCCCTGGGGGGGAGGCTGCGCNGGAGGCTGCGCCACTGTGGCCGCCGGGTCCGCAGCGGCTGTAGCGGGGCGGGAGGATCCGCTCGTTGGGCGGCTCGGGAGGCTCCGTGGCTTCCAGCGGCTCGAGGCAGGGTTTTAGAGCAGCATCGTGGGGTTCTTGAGTGTTGGCCCACGAGCACAAAACCTGTGCAGGTTATAATTCTTTGCTGAAAGGGGTTTCGTGCAGCAAACTCAGATTGCAGTAAGTTTCTGTGGTTTTGCAGGGTTTTTTTTTTTGTCATACCTTAAACCTTGCTTATGGAAGTGTCTGCTTTGGATCTCACAATTACGAGTGGATCGCTTGTCATAAGCCGGGTGCTTTCACAGAGTCGTACTCTCCCTGAGACGTTTGATGGGTGGAAGATTCTGCACATACAGAAATTCTCACTGGAACTGGGTGGAATTCACTGTTTTCTTCATTTCTCTATGCCTCTGAAGGGAGAGGAGCTTAGTGGTTTTAAAAAAAAAAAGGTGGAAAGGAGTCTGATTAGGTACTGATTTTGTCACTCTTGATTATTAATTTATTTCTAAATAGGAAACATAATCTAAGGCCATCTCCTTTTTACAGTATCTTTCTAGCACAGCTTTATTTATGTAGGCACAGTTGCTGTCTTAGGAGTCAAATGGTTATGACTTTATTACGGATAGATTATGTCAGCACAGAATCATTCAGATCAGCAAGGCTCTGAGTGTGCAGACAGATTCTTTTCATGTTAAACATCTAGAATTGCATTATGCTCTTTGTATGCAGGTCGAGTGAGTGGAATTCCTGTCATTGTTAAGATACAGACTGCGTTTAGTCTAGATCTATTTGATGGATTCATTGCAAATAACAGGAACTGATTTATGCTTTGTCCAAAGCTAATATACAACAGTGCGGATAGTGCATTTGTTTACTGCAGACTTGGAGCTATAGCAAAATGGAGAAATCCAGAAGCAGGTAAGCAATAATAAGATGGTACCTTGTTAAAGACCTCATCTGTAATTTATTTTTTTAATTATGACATCTTAGGTATTCCATGGGACAGAAGAAAGTTGAGTTATCCTCGTATGAGGACTTATCAGTCTCCATGAAACATTATTAACCAGAAAGTGTTACTCTTAAAACAAAAGCCAATAAACAAACACACCACCCAACCCCCAAACCCATCACAAAACACAACTTTATGTGGCTTTACGTTATCATAACATTAAAATATAAGACTGATGTTCTTGAGCTTGTGGTATTAGACTGGAATGTGAGATGTTTGGGTATAGTTGTTGGCCCAACCACAGATTTATTCTGTGGTCTTAGTTTTCTTATTCTTCTCATGCTTTTATTTTCTCACTTTGTAAGGGAGAAATGATCCCTCTTTGACCCTTATTTTTTGTGGTTACTTGCCATAAATTCTTTGGACATGGGGTGTCATCACTACCTATGTGTAGCACATACAGTGTTTCAAATTTACAAATAATCTGTTAAAAATTACATATGTTGGAAAATCATTAAGTATTCACATGCCTTAAACTTTAAAACAAAACTTATATGTTCTACCCGAGCTTGATTTTTTTGACTACTTTGTGTTACATTGTCATTGCATATAGTCAGACCAGTTTTGCCTTTGGAGCAGATTTTAAAGGGAATTGGGCCTAATAGACATGTACAGGAACTTGTGCTGAAAGCTATTTTGCATAAATTTGAAAGTGTCTCAGTCTTTTCTTCAAAAGTGCATACAGTTGCCTTAACTGCACATCTTGATGTGAACAGAATTCTTTTGACTGCTGGATGGGGCTCACCTCTTTCAGAAAATATTCAAATAATATAGAAGAACAGGAATTTAACTCTCCCACACAAAATACAGGTTTTGTTTTCTTTCATTAGCTTTATTTTAGCTTCTTGCAGCTTGCTGGAACAAGCCCAAAATACTATATTTCCTCCTGTGAGTGGTTTTTTTTTTTTTTTTTTTTGAGGGGTGGTGAGGGTGGTATTGGGTTTTGGTTTTGTTTGTTTTTTTTCCTCTCCAGTGATTTGTTGTTAATACTGTGAGCGATTATTCAGCTGAACTCCTGAAACTTAGTAGTATGGATTGTTCCAATAACTTTATGGAACCAACATATTTTTTTTTCTGGCTGCAGACATGTTTTTCCTAGCTCAGTTCAGGTGATTAATAGAGTGATACTTCAGACTATCCTCCTGTTAGAGAGTTCAAGAATGTGTTTGTGGTTCTAATGTGCAAATTTTCAGGGTGGTGGCAGTATTTGTTTTGGGAAAGAAGCTTCAATACAACTGGTTCAGCAAGTTTTGTCTGGTTAGATTTTTTTTTTTTAATCATTCTTGTTTTCAGAAAATTACTGAGACAAAATACTTGCAATTTATAAAAAACATACTTGTTATTTTTCAGATTAGAACTACACGTGAAAGTAAACTGCATGATGGAAAAATATGCCTTATTTTGCTTTTCAATGATGAATATGTAAAGAACATTTTTTTAGGGTTTTTTTAAAGAAGAAACACATTTAATTAAAATATGAGCAAAATAGGAAAGAGTTCCCTGTAAAGGGACTCTCTATATAAGTGCATTTAATGTTAAAATGGGAAATTTCTCACTTCAGTTCCCTAGTGGGTTTTTCGGCAATAGACAGAATACCTTGATGAGTTTGAATGTCGTTTTCTGCCTTTTATTTTCAAATCTTCCTCTTAAGGGTACGCTGTATGTACACACATGGGAGGGGAAGCACAAACGTGTTTTAGTGCTTTTTCATTTCAACTTTAGAGGAGAAAGGAATTGTCCATGACATGATTGCACTAAAATGTGTCTTCCTGCTTGTCTTGAGGAAGAAACTTTAAAATTCCAGAGAGTGAAAAATGCCTCATAAAGAGGCGATAAACATATTTTAATGTCTTGTAGCTGTCAGCTTCTATATGTGATTGTATACCTTTGCTATAGATTAATTTACTGAAATAATGCCCCTTCTTTGCAGTTAATGTAGTTTTATACAAAATATTTCTTTCCTTCTAAGTTCAAAATCTCTGAAGATGCATGAAATCCAAGAACTACCTAGGCATCAAATGCCTGCAGCTGGGCCATCTATTGCTTCCCAATCTACAAGACATCAATTTCAGGACAGAGGTCATGGCAATATGGATCAAGTTGGGTGTACCTGTCATCAAGAAAGAAAGTTAAAAGAATTCCAAATCAGGTGATAAGTGCAAAACATAATTTTCACTGAATGGAGCAGGGAAATCAGACCTAAAGAAGTTTGAGTTTAGTAGTACAAATGCAGGCTAAGGCAAAGGTTTTATTCACAGGCATGCCAGACGGTTCTGAAGATGTCTTGTGGTAACTTGAGGACATGCATTGGCACAGTCAGATTTCATACATTTTTTACTTTCTAATGTTAAATAGCCTTTTTTTAAATTTACAATATGCTTTGATAGGAGCCTGCCAGGTGTCATGATTTAGTTTTGCCTTCCTCTTATGTTTCTTCTTTTGTTTGTTGAAAGAATCTTGACAAAAGTGGGGTGGTAATTGAGTAGAGATTAAAAGCCTAATAATTGTTGAACAAGTGTGACTGATCTAACAACTCAGACCTGCTGAAAGAGGGAGGTCCTGTTCATGGCTGTGTGCTTTAATTACCTTGTGCTGGCTTTGGTCCTTATTGGGGACCTCTGTGAGCCAATTAACTCTTAAATCCATTTGGAAAAAAGGGTGATGATATCACAATTACAGATTAGTGAGTTGAACTGGTACTTGGAGCAGCTTGCTGAGAAGCAGAACTGCTGTGGGGGAGGTAGGAAGAGGAAAGATCTGCTGGCTTCATGGGTAAACATTAGATTGGCTCAAGTATTCTGGAAACAAGCCTGACTCAGCTGGTTGACTTCAGGGAAACAGTTCTATTATCACTTCTAAATCACAAAAAGGCTTCCTAGTTCATCAGCACCCTGCTCGTTAGTATCGCTGGGTGTAAGTGGGCTGCTTGGAAGATGTTTCAGCTGCCTGGGTTTCCTAAACAAGCATGTCCCAATTCAAGTCTTGCAACGATGCATGGGCCTCTATTTATGCTTGGTGAATAGTCCTGTTAAAGGTACTAATTTCAGAGTCTAAATATTTTGTATATGCATTGATCTCTGTAAAACCAGACCCTTAGTTCTATTACTGAAACTAGCTTAAAAGTTCCTATTTTTACTGTTGTCTGGGATTTAACAGAGGATGAGTACAAAGACAAATAACCCTTTCTTATATTCCAGATATCTAGCAAGGAAATTCTTCTATCTGTGGGCAAAAAAGACATTTGGACAAGTTCTCCCTTCCAAAGTCAGGTAGATAAAGTTCTGGAAATCAAGAGTGTTTAGGGTTTTTTGGTGATGCTTTGTTTGTTTTGTTTTGTGGTTTGTTTTTTTTTTTTTAAATATGGTTTAGTGCTGTACCATTGCGCTAAGAGAGTACTGGCTGCCAAGAAATTATTTGGATGTCTTTTGAGATCATTTGAAGGTTTCTTTGAATACCCTTCTTGCTCCTGCTTTTTGTTTGTTTTTAATAATCATGGTTAAACTTTAGTAATTCATAGAAATTGTGGTTGTCCTCATGAAGTTAAATTGTACGTGCATATAAATGAGTATGATTGTGATACCTGCTTTAAATTTAACGATTTTTCAAAGTTACAACTAGAGAGAGATCTTGAAATTCAATTAATTTTACTGTTTGCACTATTGTTCTTTATGTATATCTATATATGCTTTGTATCTGACTTTGAAATACTTGTGGCAGATAACTCATTTCTGTTAGTGTTCTGTCAGCTACTGAAAAACAATGCTTTGATACTCTTTTCTTGTTTTGCTTTAACTTGCATGTTCATTCTTGTTTCGCCACACCCTTGGGAACTGAAGCAGTGAAAGACCTGCATTTGTTACAGTCAGACTAAGATCAGGCCCTTAGTTCTCCAGTTTTGTTGTACTGTATATTCTGACTACGTCTGCCTTGGTAAATGGAAGTTGTCCTGTGAATCTTACAACACTTTTGCTATAACTCATATACTGAATTTGCACTACTTTGGCTTTGCGTAAATTCAGGACAATAGTTATTTTTTTAGGAGGATGAGTGGAAATACATTTTATAAAGTTCAGCAAGGAACATAAGCAATAATTAATTGCCTTTTTAGATTCAAGAGTTCCCAATTCTCTATAGCTTTTATTTGCAATGTTATGTCAATGTGCCAAGTTCAAAAAATTAACATGTAGCTCATTTCTTTTTTCTTTTCTTTTCTTTTTTTTTCTTTCTTTTTTTTTTTATTTTCCTGCTTGAGTGCTTGGAATGACTTAGCAACTTGGCTTGGGGTAGGTAGCTACGAATTGCAGCTTGTGAGGGAATTCATATGTGTTTCACTGTGGGACCGCTAGGTATTCTGGGCCTAATCCTGTTGTTACTACAGACATGACCGATTTCATTAAGCTAGTGGGATAATTGTGATCAAAGGTTGTGAGTCTGAGCTTGTGTGCTTTTTGTTTGTTAGCTTGTGTGTTTTCATGGGTCCTTCTGTTTTCCTTCTCTCCATCACAAATACAAAGAGATGAGAAATTTTGTGAAAGTATTCATACTCCAGTGGATGAGACTTTCTGGTTCTTCGGCTGCTTCCCAGGTCATCTTGACCACCTGAAAAGATGTTTGAGAGAGTATTTTAAAATTACTTGAAACAGTAGACTATGACCACTGTTTTTAGTTAGGTGATGAAAATCCTAATTCCCTCATGCAGACCCTCCTATATTTTAATCTTTAGTTGTTCATAATTTAGGTGAAATGTAGCATTGCTTCTTACCTGGTCAGGTCTGAGTTAATTAAATCTGGGTATAAAAGCAGAGACTGTTCTACTAAGGTTAAAGAATTTGAAGGTCATATGTGACTTGTGAATTCATTTTGTGCATGGCTTAGCATCCATTGGGAGGAGAAGGTACATGAGCAGATGAACAGCTTTGGTTTTAGCACAGATGACGTGCAACTTGCTGAACGAGTTCTTAAGCCTATTTAAGTGTTCTCTAGTAAGATTTTTAAATTTGGGATGACTTAAGATCAGCATGTTGTTTCAAAGAACACAATGGAAATATCAAAGCATTGTAAAATCCGAAGTAGCTTTTGTATTTATTTCTATACATAAAATATTTTGTGTTAAAATAAAAAAGAACAAAATTAGCAAGGAGAATACACGTACCACTATCCACTGTGCTGGTGGTTTGAGTAAAACACAGAACTGAGGATAAAAGACGCGAGTTGTTTGTAGGTCTAAAGTCACTTGGCGAGACAGTTAACAACATCTGTCTTTCCTTCCTTAACTTTATGTGCAGTATGTACAGTCAGTAAACTGAGTGCTTCTTCTCATACTTCATAGAGTCTTGGAATAAAGTGCCACAGTAGGGTAGTGGTTTTTAAATGCAATTAGATGCTGTTAGCTAATCAGACAAGACTAGAAAAGAGGGAGCATAATCTTCATTAAAACTGATTTGTGGTTAACCTGAAAACCTGTATGAAGTTGCCCATGTCCAAATCTTTCAACTGTTTAGATGCTTTTATGAGCACAAGATTCTTCAAAAAACTTTTGGAGTGTGGAAGGAGTGGTGGACTCTTTGCAGAGAAAGGAAGCTCAGTCTCAGAGCAGACAGCCATTACAGGTTTGTGAAATGACTTCCTATTATTGTGTGTATATAGCAGTATGTATATAGCAATATTCCTTAGGTTCTGAAGGAGTTATTAATACTAGTAAGCAAGTAACATTAACAGTACCTCTAGGCCAAGAGCAATGTCTTCATTGCTTATTTTCACATTTTTCTTCCTTTTTTTTTTTTTTTTTTTTGTGGCTGTTATCTTAGGATGAAGTAAAAATTTCCTATCCAGCATATCTTTAGAGTGCAACTGAACTTGAAAGAATCCTACTTCTAGTCATTGTTAGCTATTTCACTGACTGGTGCCTTTTTCATTTTTCAGCCATTTACTCCAGAATTTGATACTCGAGGCTTGGAGAGCCTATGTATGCCAGCAACAAGAAAAGAGGAAAAAATACTACGTTGCAGAGTCTCATGGTAAGTGTAGAAGTGATGGTAACTACATTGATTTGGGAACATACTGACATGGGCGTTTCCAAGGGGAATATTTACATAGAATCTCTGTCCCTTGTATGTGTTTGCACATTGACCTCCCCCACCCCGTGGAAGTGTAATGCTTTTAGGTACAGATGGTTGTCTGTCTAAAGCAGGCAGGGGGTTCTGCTTGCAGTACTGTGTAGCTATATCGTTAGTTAGGGATGCCAGTGAATATGCTTAAGAGCCTCTCCATCTGCTCAGAATTGCATTGATTTTCTGGGGGGTGGTTTGGCTGGGGTTTTTTTGAATTTTTTTTGTTGTTGGTTTCATTTTTTTATTTTTTTTTTATTTTTATCACAATATATGTTCAAATAGATAATTTTTTTGATAGAGAATGCCAATAAACATTGTATCAGCTTGGCTATAGAAACTAGATAATAATTCTGTGGTATTAACTGCATGTATTTTGTCTGTATTCACTATTCCTTCCAGCTTGAGTCTTGCAATTGAAAAGAAGCCCAAGCTTTTGAAGTGCCTCTTGTCTTATTATGTAGATTCTTTGTTCTGCAAGGGATTTGTCCTACTGATGAAGTTGCCTATATTGGTCACAACTTCCTTTGGTTTCAAGGAATATCTGCTTCCCTGAAGGGGAGGATGACCCTCTTTTAAAGATGATACTGTGGTTTTGTTCTGTGCTGATATGCAAAATAAGTTAACTGGTCTCTTTGCCTCAGAATATTGTGTAGACTGGCACCTTTGGAAACAAACTCTAATAGGCTATCTAGTTTTCCTCTTTCACTGAGTGAGGTCAGAGAACTTACAGAAGCAGCTGTCTGTTACTTTTCCATCTTCTTGACTAAGAAACCTGATTTAAGGTGGGTTAATACTTGATTCACAAGATTGCAAGGAAATCTTAAAAAAAAAAAAGTTTGGGTTATTTTTAGTGTAAGTGTGAGGTAGCATAAAATCAATGTTTTTACTAACAACTTTGTTTCAGTAGTGTCATTTCTGACAAGACAGACTGTTGTGAGGAGAAAGTGCAGTGCACTGCAGATAGTGGTAAACTGGAATTTGTGACACCACTTTTGGTTTTAGCTGTGTGACCGGCCTGCTAAATAAACTTGACTTGTTTCTGGTTGATTTCTCTGCTTGTAATAGAAAATAACTCTTGAAAAGCTGATGAAGTTTTGTTTTTTTTTAAACAAACCAACAAAAATCCTGTAATTCTTACCCAATAAGGTTGTTACGCTGAATATTGTTATACAGTTATATACCCTGTAAGTACTGAAGACAAAGCAATGCCATTGTCTGATAATTCACGCTGCTCTGAACAAGTGGCATGATGCTGTCAGCGTTTCAGAGATTCTTGTCAGTGTGACACCCGCAGCCAGGGTGGATGGTCAGTCATGGCTGTGGCTCTGGTGGCTGTTGTTTCAGGGTTTCCCACAAGGTGTCATCATGGGTTGAGGGGACTGGAGGTCAGGGACTAGTGGTGTTAATGGAGTGGTTAAAAATGCCAGATTCTTCCTGTAATTTTTTTTTGTTGTGCACAGCGAAGAAGCAAAAATTGCTGAGGACCTGGCAGTGCTGGCTGGTTTATGTTGATGTTCAAAGGACAAAACATGGGATGCAGTCTGTGGCATTGGCGTTCAGGGAAAGAAGCTGTTTGCGGTAAGAATGGAGTGGAAATAGGCAGAGAGGCACTGACCATAAGGCCATGGTTTTTTCCTGTGTTCTGTGTTGGGTTTTTTTTTTTTTGGGGG